>PVIY010018526.1:0-47440 GCA_004026745.1 Myrmecophaga tridactyla
CGCCACATACTCTGTCCTGCCTGAGCATTTGGAGCAGCTCATTCCCTCCTCAATTTCACTCATAGGTATCACAGGTCAACGTTCAGTTCCTCTTAAAACATTTTTCCTAGCTTGCAGTGCAGAAAATGATAACTTCTCTCATATTAACAGAAATAAAGTATGCCAATAAATTGCCTCAACCCATCTGTTCCTGTCCATGTGAGAAATACTCACTTCCTCTAAGGAAATAATTCTGCCCCCATGACTAGAAAAAAATGATTCCTGGGTTTGGAACACCTCCACCCCTTCCATTGCTAAACATCATACTCCTGTTCAAGTTTCTCTCAAAACCCCAGATAATTCTCAAACAAACCACAATATCCTCTTACCCCACAAGCTTTCATGGGTCTAAAACCCATAGTTGAGAGGCTATTGACCTATGGACTCCTCAAAAAAACAGTCTACCAAGCCAATACTCCTATCTTAGCAGAAAAGAAACCAAACGGCACTTACCAACTAGTCCGAGATCTTAGGGCAATAAGCCAAGTCACCATATCCATTAAACCTATGCTTCCTAATCCATATTCTATATTCTCCCAAATAGTACACATTATATGGTCTTAGACCTTAAAGTTGCTTTCTCTACTATTCCACTTCACCCCAATCCTCGAGATCTGTTTGCCTTTACTTGGACAGACAAAAATTACTGTCATTTCTAAATTACAATTCTAAAATTTCTAAACAATTAACATGGATAGTCTCACCACAAGGCTTTAGAGACAGCCCTCATTTGTTTAGACAAGCATTGGCCTCTGACTTACAAACATTAAAATTACATCCCAGTAAACTGCTTCAATATGCAAATGATCTCTTTCTGTACAGCCACTCTGAGATCTTATCACAACAGCACACAGTCACTCTCCTTAACTATTCAGAGCAAAAAGGTATAGAATCTCCAAAGATAAAGGGTAGCTTTCTAAACTTCAAATCACTTTCTTAGGACCCTTTCTCTCCCCTATTGAGAAAGATATTACCACCCAACTGGAAAATAAATAATTTTAAATGTTCCTTTCCCCCAGTCCAAACAAGTACTTCTTTCCTCCTATGGCTTAGCCAATTTTTTCTAGACCTGGAGCCCCAATTTGGGGCTTATAGCTAAAACTTATATAAAGCCACTGTGGGAGACCTCTAAGACCCACTAGCTAATCCTTTAGCTATCAAATACCCATTCAGACAGCTTAAGCCTCATCCAGGCTCAGTCTTAGCTCTCCCAAACCCCAACATGCCATTTGCACTATATGTAGACACCAAAGATAGCTTTGCTCTTGGGATTTTAACCCAGGCAAGTGGGCTGGACACCTGTGCAATTGCTTATTTCTCCAAAGTGTTAGACTCACTGTGCTGGTGTAAGAGGATGTATGTACCCTTGAAAAGCCATGTTTTAATCAAAATCCCATTTCATAAAGGTAGAATAATACCTATTCAACACTATATGTAATTAGATCATCTCCCTGGAGAGGTAACCCAATCAAGAGTGGTTTTTATACTGGATTAGGGGAGGCATGTCTCCACCCATTTGGGTGGGTTTTGATCGGTTTACTGGAATCCTATAAAAGAGGAAACATTTTGGAGGAAGCTAGAGATTCAGAGAGAGCAGAGAAGAATGACACAGCCATGAAAAGCAGAGATCCCACAAGCCAGTGATCTTTGGAGATGAAGAAGGAAAATCCCTCCTAGGGAGCTTCATGAAACAGGAAACCTGGAGAGAAAGCTAGCAGATGATGTCTTGCTCAACATGTGCCCTTCCAATTGAGAGAGAAACTGTGACTGTGTTTGCCATGTGCCTTCTCACTTGAGAGAGAAACCCTGAACTTCATCAGCCTTCTTGAACCAAGTATCTTTCCCCAAATGCCTTTGATTGGACATTTCTATAGACTTGTTTGTAATTGGGACATATTCTTGGCCTTAGAACTGTAAACTAGCAGCTTCTTAAATCCCCCTTTTTAAAAACCATTCTGTTTCTCGTATATTGTATTCTGGCACCTAGCAAACTAGAACACTCACCTTTCTTTGGGTGGCCACTTTGTCTCAGAGTCCTAACCTCTGCAGCAACCCTCATACAAGAAACTCTTAAGCTTGTGCAATATACTCAATTATCTGTCCTCCCTTCTTATAACCTCTCTTCCCTTCTAACCCACCAAGCTATCTCTAGTGCCTCTCCCTCTCATATTCAATCTGTACATGCACATCTCCTTTTTAAACTCCAGTTCAAAATATCCTTTTCACATACAACTCCTAACCCAGCAAAATCTCCTACTCCTCTAAAGCATCAGAAACCTATGCAGAACTGTATAGAGACTAAAGAACATTTTATTCATCCATTTCCCAATATAAAGTATTCCCCTCTGACTTCTCCAGCTAATACTTGGTTTATTGATGGCAGTACTTTTAAAGACTCCTCTAAGCAGGCAGGATATGCTATAGTGTCTGCTCAGGAGATAATTGTGTCATGACCTCTGCCTTCTGGCAACACCTCCCAACAGACAAAACTCAAAGTCCTCACCCAAGCTCTCAAGTTAGCAGCAAATACACCTACCAACATTTATATGGACTCTTAATATCTTTCCAAATTATTCATTCACATCTAGCTATATGGAAAGAGAGAGGATATCTTACTTCAAAAAATTCTCCAATTTTTAACAAAATCCTCATCCGTAAACTCCTTGAAGCAGCACAAACCCCTGCCCAGTTAGCAGTTATTCACCATAAGGGTCATCAAAGTGGAAAGGAGCCCATCTCAATAGGTAATTACAGAACAGATGATGAGGAAAAAAGACAGATCAAATCCTGACTCAGTTTCTAGTAATGTGCACCCCACCATCTGCTTACTCCACTTTAGAGCAGACAGACTTGGTCTAGCTTGGTACCACCCTCAATGAGAGATGGTTCTAGCTAAATGATAAAGTAATCTTGCCTCAACAGCATTTATGGAAAATTGTAACTGAGCTGTATGATCAGTTTCATATTGGAGCCAAGCTGCTAGCCTCCCTCTTATCTCAAACCATAAACCATCCTAATCTCTACTCGGAGCTCCAGAATATCACTAAAATACGCTCCATCTGTCAGCACTCCACCACACAGGGCAATCTTAAACTACCCCCTTATCTTTTCCACCAAGCAAGAGGATAAATCTCCAGGCAAGACTGTCAAATTGACTTTACTAATCTTCCACCAATTAAAAAGTTAAATTACCTCTTAATTTTTGTGGGTACTTTTTCAGTATGGGTTGAAGCCTTCCCTACCACCTCAGAATAGGCTTCTGAAGTAACCACTGTTTTATTGCAAAGTATTATTCTTAGGTTTGGCCTTCCTACATCCATACAATCAGACAGTGGCCCTGACTTTATTTCCGAAGTTAATTTGCAAGTGTATCAAGCTCTTGCTATACATTGGCAATTACTTACCCCTTACTGACCTCAGTCATTGGGCAATGTAGGATGAATGAATGGCATAATTAAAATGTATTTAACTAAGCTAAAGGCCCAAACTCAATTACTGTCATGGTCAGTTTTGTGTGTCAACTTGGTCAGGTGGTAGTGCCCGTTTGTCTGGTTGGGCAAGTGCTGGCTTGCCTGTTGCTGTGAGGACATTTCATAGAATTAAATCATGATCACATTGGCTGCATCCACAGCTGATTGCATTTGTAATCAGCCAAGGGGAGTGTCTTCTGCAATGAGTGACATTTAATCTAATCACTGGAAGGCTTTTAAAGAAGATTCAGAAGAGACAGTCTCTCTTCCTGCTCTGGCTGACAAGTCTCTCCTGTGGAGTATATCCAGACCATTCATTGAAGTTGCCAGCTTCACAGCCTTCCCTAAGGATTTGGACCTTATGTTTCCATGGTTATGTGAGATACTTTTATAAATTTTATATCTATGGATATTTCCTGCTAATTCTATTTCTCTAGAGAACCCTAGCTAATACAATTACCATAGCTTACACTTTTACCAAATGCATTTCTCAAGATTCAAAGTGCACCACACAAGCCCTATATGTTAAGACCTTTTGAAAGTATGTAAGGAAGGTTTTTATTACTTGACAATCTCCCTCCTCCAGTCTTCTCCTACAGAGACTACCTCCCCATTTTGACTCAAATTTGGGCAACTCTTACAGATTATGCAAATTCCAGCTTGCCTCAAGCTACCCAAAGCCCTATTAATCCCTACATATCCCCAGGTGACTATGTATATCTAAAAAATATTCAACCAAAATCTTTAACCCCCTCTTGGACCAGACCATAACTGGTTGTATTCACCACCCCAACAGAAGCTAAACTATTAGGGTTAACATTTTGGGTTCACCTCTCCAGGCTTAAGATGACTCAACAACTATCTGAAACAGACCCTGACATTCTCACCAGCCAGATGAGGGATCTCAACCAGCAATATTTAAGCATGCCCACTGGAGCACTTAAACTTAAGATCTCCAAGACCAACCCCAGCATGGAATGAGTACTTTGGCCTGCCTGTCTTTACTCTGGCATTTTTTATCTTCGCATTTGCATTCCTCCTTCAAATAGCAGTATTAGCTCTCCTAGAAGAAATCCTCCTTAACTATTTTCCCAAAACTAAATTTACCTTAATATGGTATAATATCTACAGCAAAGTAACTCCTTTTCCTCTTTTTAGCACTAGGGCATATTCAGTCCTCTAGCCCTATGAGTGATTTTTCCTCCACTTTCACATTCCTGCAAATAATTTTTAACAATCTAGACTGGCCACCCTCAAAGGTCCTACTACTCTGCATGCCCTTTTGGAATTCATTACCCACCTTTGAAAGGATGTATGTCCCTTAGAAAAAAACATGTTTTAATCTAAATCCCATTTCATAAAGGCAGAATAATCCCTATTCAATACTGTATGTTTGAAACTGTTATCAGATCATCTTCCTGGAGATGTGATTTAATCATGAGTGGGTATTAAGCTGGATTAGGTGGTGACATGTCTCCACCCATTTGGATGGGTCTTGATTACTTTCTGAAGTCCTATAAAAGAGGAAACATTTTGGAGAATGGGAGAGATTCACAGAGTGCAGAGCAGAACAACATAGCTATGAGAAAGCAGAGTTCACCAGCCATTGACCTTTGGAGATGAAGAAGGAAAATGCCTCCTGGGGAGCTTCATGAAACTGGAAGCCAGGAGAGAAAGCTAGCAGATGATGACAGGCTCTCCATGTGCCCTTCTAGCTGAGAGAGGAACCCGACCTTGTTCATCATGTGCCTTTCCAAATGAGAGAGAAACTCTGTGCTCTCCATGTGCCTTTCCACTTGAGAGACAAACCCTGAACTTCACTGGCCTTCTTGAACCAAGGTATCTTTCCCTGGATACCGTAGATTGGACATTTCTATAGACTTGTTTTAATTGGTACATTTTCTTGGCCTTAGAACTATAAACTAGCAACTTATTAAATTCCCATTTTTAAAAGTCATTCTGTTTCTGGTATATTGCATTCTGGCAGCTAGCAAACTAGAACACTTGGCTTCAGGGAAATTTACAAGATTACACCGCTAATCAAATTACCCTATACTCCTTCATGCTCAACCTCTTGCTTGATTAGCATCCTTCCACCATGTTACTTTTCTAACTTACAACATCCTTTCTTGTAATAACACAACCATCTTTCTCAAACTCAACACCTATTTTCACCCATTATCCAAATTATTGCCACAACCCTTAACAAAACAAATTGCTGGGTATGTCCAAAGTCTATACACTCCACTTCCCTCTCTTTCACAGCCTTTCCAGTGAGCCTAGAAATGTTGCCTGCAATAACTCCCCAGTACTATGGATTTAAAGTACTTTATGCGGGTGACCAACCCAATTAATTACTTTATATAGTTGGCCAACCCACATACTATAGGAGAAATAAGATAAAACTAAGGTCAAAGAAAGACCCCAAACTAAATGGTTCAGGTCCCACTGATATAGAACCCCAGCTAATCAACAGACTCTATCTATGCTTCTCCCACTACTCTTTCAATCTCCAAACTACCAATTTAGGACATCTCAATACTTTCTTTTGTAATCATACCCTAATTTTAACTCAACCCTCCTCAAATGGGTGCCTGAACAGTTTCACCATATTAACTAACCAAACTAGTTTTCTATTTTGGGGCACCAGACTGGGTAATTCTATAGGTCAATACACTGAAGATATAATTCCATTACCTAGCTCTATAAATGACACCCTGTTATTTGGGCTAGGAACCTGTTCAGGTCAACTTTTATATCTAACCAATCACAATATCACTAGAAGTGAAATAATTACATCAGAACAGTCAAATATTCAAAGCTTCCTGCTAAAACCCTGTCAGGTCACAATTCTAACTGTTCCTATACCAGGAAAACTGACACCTGTAATGTAGCAGAAGGCCCCATCAACCCAATTACTAATGCCTCATTCCCATCAGTGCCAAAGAGAAACAATTTATTGCAACTCCTTTTTCACAATGTATTATATCATGGCCTGGTATATCAAACACTTCAGCCTTGTAAGCCCTTCTATTCTTTCCTATATGAAGGTGAACTTTTTACAACCTGGGATTGCATCAGCCTCCAAGCTGCCTTCCCAATAATGCCCGCCAAGTCCTGCTTCAAGGACCCTCTTTAACTCTTTCTATGATAGGTACAGGATATTATTTCTTATATGGGGACAAAGCTTACCTATTACTTCCTGATGATTGGACAGGAACCTGTACTATTGTTACATTAGCCTCTGAAGCTCAAATCTTAACATCTTCTGAAATGGCTCCCTCAGGGCAAATTCCCAACCTTGGATCATTTCTTGAAAAACATATCAACAAACCTGTAAAGCATAACTTTATGGAATTCCATATCCATGGATGCCACAATCTTATTCTAGAAAACCCAAGGCTAGGTCATTCTATATATCAAGGCTTTTTCTGGTCTGTTGGCATCCCCATGCTGGAAACCTCTGTCTTAAATGTATCTTGGGTGTTGCAGCAAACATGGAATGCCACCATATAGACTCTAGAAGAAGAAGAACAATCTTTAAATAGCTTAGCCAAAGTAGTTCTACAAAATAGAAGAGCCCTGGATACCCTAACCACAACTGCGAGAGTGACTGGTGTAATTCTAAATGAAACTTGCTGTTTTTACATTAACTATACAGGTCAAGGAGAATGAAATTCAAAAGCACTACAAGAAAATGTGGCCACCATGAATAATAACTTAGCAAAGGCAAATGCAAATTCATCTTGGTTAGAAAACTTTCTCTCAAATTTTCTTTCATTCATCTCCACCCCATTATGAGCTATTCTGCTCCCCCTCATTGGGCCCTTAATTATCCTCTTATTAATTTTCCTCTAGCTACCTGTCTCTTACAGTGTCTATCTAAATTTGCTCAAAGGTCAATAGTAGCCATGACCAACCAACAAAACTCAGAACATCTTCCTGCTACAATAGAAATTTGAAAATCTGCTCCTGTTGCAAAAAAAAACAAAAACAAAAGCAAGCAAACAAAAAAACCACTATCAACCCATCCCAATCATGGATGCCCAAAAACCCAATTAGTGATTTAGTGATCCCCTCCTCAGCTTGAAGCAATTCCCCACCCCCAACTATGCCCTTTTGACAGCAGGGAGTATCAGAAGAAAGAACACAAAGTCCCTGCTCTGTCTAAAATTTGCTTCAAGCTAAGCTAAGGTATTGATTCAGACCCAACCCCAGCTTCATTCAATTTTTATTAAAAGGAAAAGGCAGGAATGTCAGGATTCAGAAAAAGAACTTCACATATAAAAGAGACTTTTTTTAGCCAGGGGACCCCTCAGCTTCTCTTGCAGAGTCATATGTGGCAGCAAGATCCCCAGACATTCTGGTGCTCCACCCACCTGAAGGTGCTGCACTCATCAGAGGGCACTGCACCCATCAGAAGAAACAGACATGTGGTCAAGGACTGCTCCTGCCCAATAACCATCACCCCTTGATGTATTTTTCCTATAAAACCACAACCTTTCAGAAAGACAGCTGGAGTCAGCTTTCTTTCCTTTCACTGGTGGCTCTCACCTACTTTCTCCCCTCAATAAATCTGTTAAGCTTTTATTCACTGTCCTGTATAGGATCCTAACAACTCCATGTCAAACAGGGGAGGGACCCCTGCCACTGAGAATTCCTGTTCTGATAAGCATTTGAGGCTGCTTGTTTCTTGTTTCAGGATTTAAGATCTGGTAAGGTCTTTGCACTAGACTCAATGTCTCCCCTAGGTTGCAGAATGGCACCCAATAGAAAAGGATGTGGGGATTGAAGAAGGCAGACTATACCACTTAGCATGTGTTTATGACTTCTGCAGAGAAGGTAGGGTTAGGTGAGCTCTGGGTGATGACCACTTAACAGATGTCTGTGACTTCCCTAACATGGTTTTTCACTTTGTGTAATGTTGACTTAATAGATTGTTCTATTTATATGTACATACTTGTGCGTTATATTCTAAAAAGCCAAAATACATTTATATGACATTTTAAAAATGTATATTAAGCATATTTTCTTACAATTCCTTCAGTCCCATGGAAGGAATTGCAGAAATCCCTAACTAGCTTTCTCACAAATTTCACTCTCTTCCCAATTACTGACCCTTCCTCCTCTCTCTTTTTTTCCCTCCTTTCCACACCCCCAAATTCTGTTTTGTATTGAAATTGTGTTAGCTATCTATTTCTGTCAACCTCTTTCTAGTCCAGGACTTAAGTAGCACCCTATCTAATGATCACAAACAGTAGATACTCCCAAACTTAAGAGTTTTCTCCCTAAGAAGGATTATTATTATTAAGTTTAGCTATTAAGATCTATTTGAAAAAGCTACTTCAGTACTAGTAAGCTTTGTGCTATGTTGATGTTTGCATATTGTATTATCACTTTAGAATTCACCTCAGAGTTTAACTTCTATGCTTAGAAAGACAACTATGTCTCTCCACATCTAGATGTTAATGTCCTCATTCCATTTAATTTTCAATCTTGTTTTACCAGTCATCTGAAGGAGTTTATTTTTGATGATTTAATAAAGGTCAGCAAGGATTGTTTATGTTCCTGTAGACAAAAAAAAAGTCATTTTATTGGGAGGTGAGAGAACTACTCTCTCTAAGCAATGCAGTTTTTATGATTTAAAGTCATATTTTAAAGTGTTTTCAATCATTCAGTTGAGTGAATATTCTGAGCCATGTAAGCTATACTGCTGATTTTATAGACTCCATTAAAAAAAGAATCCAGAAAATCTTTTCCACTAACACAACAAGAGTTAGAATTTCAATCCATGCAGCTGTGAAAATAAGTTGTGAACAGAGAAAAAGATTTAAACTTGGCAATGCTAAAGCTTAGTTCCAGAAACTAGGCTGTTTATTTGAGCTGCAAACCACAGAAAGCCTGAGGTGAACATAATTGTGAACACATTCAAGATAAAGGACCAAGTTTTCAAACTGTTGCATCCATAAGGACTGGGGTGATGGGGTGGGAATTGGGCAAAAGAGAAAATAACCATTGCCTTCTTCACAAAGAAATTAGTTAACTCATTAAATCAGAAAACACTGCAAAGATTCAGGAACTAGAAACTTGGGATCTATTAAATATGATAATTCTGAATTAATCATTTATTCAAACTATATCTATCACATGGTATTAATTTTATTTGACCTTCTCATTTCTTAATGAGTGCTTGGAAAGGATGGATGAGATGGGGTAAAAATAAAGTTTGAGTTTTTAAAATAAATGCCCTATATATATTCCAGGAACTATTTGGAGAGATGGATTTCAGAACCTAAAATCTTAAATTGTCTGCAATGTCACACGCTGCAGAATAATGTCCTGGATTCTTCCCTCTGCCTTGGGGCAGCATTGCCTTTTTTTTTTTTTTCAGTCTGTGACACAGTTGTAAACTTCTAGGGACATGTGGTAAAAATGAATGGAACCTCTCAGTTAAAACTCTCTTAAACTTAAAGGAAATGTATTTATAGACCCTATTATGTGTGAGGCATTGTGTATAGCATGTTACAAATATAATTTCATTTGGCACACTCAACAAGTCTATGCAATAGATAGTAGTTTAAAACAAACTAGGGGAAAGAATATTTTAATCGTCAGGTTGATTTTGCAGCTTACTTTTTGTATTCTGTTGAGAAAAATCTAACTGTGAAGCTAATGTTGTCAGACAAATGCAGACTTGCTGCCTGATGCACACACAATCAATTCTTTAACACTAGGTTTTCAAAGAGGGAAAGAGGTTTATTACAGGGCTGCCTGTAATAAATGGGAGCAAAGCCTGCTCAGATATGTCTCCCCAAGTCACAAGGATTTAGGGTTTTTATGGAATTTAGACAAAGGAAGGTAGAGAGAGTGACATTGTCAGATGTAGATTAATTGGCTATGGTTAATTTGAAGTATGTAAGTATGGGTCTGAAGACTGATGAAAGCTGGGGTAGGCATTAAGTTACAGGTTACAGCAGTGTTGTAAATAGTTCAATTCAGATAAACTAACAAATAAAGATTAAGCTAAACAAATGGACTACAATATTTGACAGAAAACCAGCTGAGGCAAATAGATCATTACTGGTTATAGCAGTGTTGTAAAACAAGATAACAAGTAAGGGAATAGTAAACTAAAATTGCATTTACAATTAAAATCTTGTAGCCAGTTGTCATGCTCTGCAGGGAAACAGAGGCTTTTCCTGAGACCCAGTGGAGGGATCCCAAAGAGAAATGGGCTAATTGGTGAGAACAGAGGCTAGAGTTACACTAAGGATGTCTTGCCTTCCATTACAGTGATGACTAAGTGCTTTCTCTCTTCATTCTTCAATGACCTATATGGTTGGGTTTTTTTTTTCTCTTTTTTTGTCAAAGATTACAATCTTCCTAGATTAAGAACATTTCTTTACCAAGAATTAGCCAAGGTAAAAAATAAGCAAGAACTTCCACACAGAATCTCAAGGTCCATTTTTTGGAAAGATATTGAATTGTGATCTCCACATTTTGAAAGTTCTGGTCAGCCTAAGCCTACATTGTGCTTCAAGTTAAATCATATGTATAAAATTACATGAAAAAAATTAAAATATAATATAAATATAAAACCATGATAAATCTTATAACCACAAATAACAGAGGAAAGGGTGAGTTTGGGAGAAAAAAGTGTGAGCAAAAGAACAAAACTATATATATATGAAAGATTGTTGCCTAGAAATTTTTACCACAATTTGCAGTCATGGTTTTCAGTTATCCTAGCCCTGCCATGCACAGAATTACTAACATGGACTTTAATAACCTTGTAAACTGGCAAGTTTGTGGTTATATAGACTATCCAATGTGACCAGCTGATAAACTAAAGATTTATGAAAATTGAGAAAGTCATAGTTTTGAATAGTTTCATTTAAGATAATTAAAGTTTATCATTCTTCCTTCACAATCTGCATTCAATATGGGACATTTATAAAGCTTCTAACTGTGTACAGAAATACTTCTCTTTCTCTTGCTCTAGAGTGGGAACCTTGTCACTGTTTGGTGAGGATGGAAGCTTGGGTTCCCCACTTGGTCTTTATCAACATGGATTGAGGATGAGCTCACAATTTTTCTGTGGTGTTTGACTGGAGTAGAGCACATGCTGCCATTTTTGTGGTCAGGCTTAACTTCTCCTTTGGCTTGAAACAGTCTTTTATTGCAGTGTTGTCTACTCCCACTAGCATATCTTCATTGCTTCTTCACCTCCAATTTTGGAATAAGTAAAGTAAGTAAATAAATAAATAAATAAATGCCAGGAAAATCACCACTGTGCTTTTCTTTGAAGCTGGGTTTGCTAGCTAGACTGCATTTTTCTCTCTAATTTTCAGTCTTGTGCTTATGATACATATAATGTCTAGAGGTTTTAGTTAAAAAGCATTTACCCCTTCTTTGCTGAAACCAAAATGATCACTTTTACTTCACTGCACATATGCTATATAATTCCGGGTCACAGTTCACAACTATGTGGGAGATAAATTTAATGTTTTTAACCTCTGGTGCAAATAATTATCTTTGCCCCATCATGGGGATAATCATGATGTATTTTTTTTGTGTCATGTACAACATAATTTTATATGAATTGGTAGAAGATAGTGTTAAAACTACTATTTCAAATAAGCAACCAAAATTATATAAGATAATTATTGTGTAGAGTAATTATATAATAGACCCTATATTCATAGTGTGCTGATTTGAAAGGATGTATGTCCCCTAGAAAAGCCATGTTTTAATCTAAATCCCATTTTGTAAAGGCAGAATAATCCATATTCAAGCTGTATGTTTGAAACTGTAATCAGATCATCTCCCTGGAGATGGGATTTAGTCAAGTGGTTGTTAAACTGGATTAGATGACAAAATGTCTCCACCCATTTGGATGGGTCTTGATTGGTTTACTGGAGTCCTGTAAAAGAGGAAACATCTTATGTGGAAAAAAGATACATTCAGAGAGAGCAGAGAATCCTGCAGCACCACAAAGCAGAGAGTCCATCAGCCACTGCTTTGGAGATGAAGAAGGAAAATGCCTCCCAGGGAGCTTCATGAAACAGGAAGCCAGGAGAAAAAGATAACAGATGTTGCCATGTTTACCATGTGCCCTTCCAGATGAGAGAGGAACCCTGACTGTGTTTGCCATGTGCCTTTCCACTTGAGAGAGAAACCCTGAACTTTATCAGCCTTCTGGAACCAAGGTATCTTTCCCTGGATTCCTTTGGTTGGACATTTTTGTAGACTTGTTTTAATTGGGACATTGTCTTGGCCTTAGAACTATAAACTTGCAACTTATTAAATTCACCTTTTATAAGTCATTCTGTTTCTGGTATATTGCATTCTGGCAGCTAGCAAACTACAACACATAGTCTCTTAATCCTTCAAATAAAAAATAATTATATATATATATATATAAAGTGATCTTATAGAAATCATTTAATTCTCAAAATGTTTAATTCATCATCTGTATTAAGGGAATAAGTATACCCATTATGTGATAATTCCATGACAATTAAACAGGATAACAATTGTTAAAATATTTTGTAAAATTAAAAAATTCTGTACCCATATCATTTATACCTCTAATTCATTTAATGCCACCTAAACAGAGTTGGTGTTATATAGCAATAGTATTTTTCTCTGGACTTATTTCTCATTATATATGCTTATACATAAATACACAAACTTAATTAATAAGTTCATTTTGCCCATAATTGGGTCCATAATCTCATTGGCAAAAGTAGAGCAGCACAACAGAAGACAGACAAGAAATCAAATGTTCTCTTGTGAGTTGCAAGTATTCTGTAACTTGTGTGGCATACTGCACTGTGGCCAACTATTCAATTAGTGTTGTAGTCAACACTTCAGTTTATAACAGCTGTGAAATTTGTACAGATGTTGGTAGCAAAAATATAGCAAAGAATCAAATGAAGGATATTACACTGATGCTAAAATGAATGTTATTACAGTTTGAGTCACAGTTTAAAAAGAAGGAAAAGAGGATAGATGACATAATCATCTGACATTCCAAGGTTAAACATTCAAGAATTGATTAAGAATGAGTAGATGTCCTCAAGTAGTGCTGAAGGAACAAATTCCACTGTGTGAATTTAATACTTCTTTTTAAGTAGTTTAGTGTTCCATTTAACTACTATCAGATAAGGTATAAAATACAGTTTAATTGTGATGTATTATTAGTTCATAATATTGTGTCAATATAATGGATCATTTATTTCTTCCTATAAAGAGATTCATCAGAGATGACTACCAGGCATGAAGAAATAGACACAAGGCTTTGAGAGTGAGCCTTAAAGAAATTGGTGGTGGAAAATAAGAGATAAGGCAATGTTTACATAGAAAAGGACGAGAAGTTAAGTCTAATTTTTGAGAAAGGCAAAGAAGCTAGTGTAGATGAAAAGACTGCAAATGTGATAGAAAGAGGGTTATTGATGCAACAGAAGTCAAGAAAGAAGGCATCAATTCCACAGCACTCCTTCCTATAAGATAGAATAAAGGAAGGAATGAATAGGTACACAAATCGGAAAGCAGATGGAAAGGATATTGAGGTATGCATCACTCACAGACAGTATATTCTCAGGGAGTTTAAAATTAAGGCTCTTTGATGGTATTGAGTGTACACTTACCTTGAACAGTTCAGGAGAAGGATAGAATTAACCAAAAGCATTAACTTTTCATGAAAACCCAGATGATATTAAAACTCATATATTTATGCTATATAAGTATACTCTTTCTCTACATTTTTCACATACAATTTAAAATAAATTATGTGAATGTCATTAAGTAAGACTTATTTTTTTCCATCAGTTACAAGGATGATGGAAAGAGAAGCAAGACCATTGATGGGGCTGGTGATAGTTTCATCAAAGTGCAGTTATTATGTAAGGGAATTTCTTATCCTCACTCCTGGTTCCCATAAGGAGAGTTTTTCTTTGTTTGTTTTTCTAAATCTATACTTAGCCTCTTGCCACCATGCATTTATTCAGAAACCCATTGCAAGGCAGGTAGAGTGAATTATCTCTGGTAATTATGGGAATAATAACTTGTAATACTTGTTCAATTTCATCCTGCTTCCTCACAGAAAGGAGTAGCATTTTGAAAACACTTGTTCCACTGCTGTTCTCAGTATTCTCTCTATATATGTAGTGGAAAGGTTTTCTCACTCAGTGCTGGTTGACAGAGTAGGTAAGAGTGCCTAATTCTGGGGATTGGTTTTAGAAAGGCCATTTGAAAAATGATTTAAAGCCATTTTTACTTATCTGAACAGCATCAGCATAATCAAGGTGAATTTTTTGTCCCAATCTTCCATGCCTTTGTTTTATGTGTAAACTTTTATAGATGCTGATATACTGGGCAAAGAATAAATGTTCCTTTTATTGGGGGCTTATCTACAAACGCCAACAGATTAAACATGAGACCATTGAGGCAATGAAGTTCATCCTAGCAAATTCTGATGTGGGGACATAAAAAGGTGACAAAGTACTAAAATTGATTATTAAACCAAAGAATAGTTTTAGTAGAATAAAGAACTTGTTTTCATTAATACAATAGTTAATAAAACAGATACCTCCCCTGCCCTCACAAGTTTCCTATTTGAATAGGGGAACCTGGTATTAATTTCACACCAATAAAGCCTATGATTGTGATAACTACTATTAAATGAAACAACACAGGAGAATACGTGTTTTAGTGTCCTTGGCTGCTAAAGCAAATACCCTGCAATGGATTCTTTTATATAATGAGACTTTATAAGCTCAGTTTTGATGCTTGAGGCACAAATCAAGGTATCATCCAGATAATGCTTCCTTCTGCGGCTGGCTACCAGTGATCCTTGTTCCTCAACTCCTCTGTTACCTTGTCGTACTAATGGCAGCCTATCAGGCTCTCCCTTCTCTTCTGGTTTTCTCACTGTTCAGCCTCTTGCTGTACTTTCCTCAGTTTTCTTCCTACCTGAATTTAATTCTCCTTATAAAGGACTACAGTAACAGGTTTAGAACCTATCCTGATTAAGTTGGATCACATCTCAACTCAAATAGGTTCCTCAAAAAGTCTGATCTACAATGGGTTCATGCCCACAAGTTTAACATGTTTTCTGGGATACACACAGCTCAAAACCACCATAATAAGATCATGAGATAAAGATATCTTGAAACCATTAGAGAATTTGAAGTGGGAGTATGAATGGAGTGGCATAACAACATTTGGGGTATGAAAAGGTGAATGGTTACTTTGATATCACTAAGGGGAAGAGATTCCATGGGGCCTTGAAAGAGGTAATAGTAGAAATGGAGAGAAGGAAACAGAATAAGAATATATGGAGAGAATAAGGGTGCATGGGTGGCTCAATTGAAAAATCAATTAGACATGGGAAATGAGGGGAATTAAGATATCTAAATGGATTCTTAGATTTGATTAACACAGTTGGATGAAGGGTGTTGCCATTCAATTGGAGAAAGGATACTGAAGGAAATACAGATGTGAAGGGGATGATCATGAATTTCTTTTATCATATGCTGACTTCAAAGTAACACTCTAGACTCCAAGAATAGATTGCAAATTTTTTAAAAAGTGGAAAAAAAAGGTCTGACCTCAGAAGACATATAGGCTAAATATATAAAACAGTGAGTCTTTTAAATGTTAAGTATTGATTAATGAGTAAAATTGATATACTCTTGGAGAGAGATTATAGACTGGGAAGAGAGATTAGGAATAAACTTAAAATAATGCCAACTTGCTATGGTTGAATTAAAAAAGAAATATAAGTAGCAGCTAGAGAGGCATGAGGAACCCAAGGGGATGTGAAATCATGGAAGTTAAGGGAGTAAATTGTTTCAAGATGGAAGAAACCAAGGAGACAAGACAGAAGAAAGATTAAAAACTTACAATGATGACACGTTGAGAGCATAATTTGTCAGAAGTCAAACTGAAGTGAGTTGAGCAACAAATGAGAAGTGATTAAAAAGAGGGAGTAAAAGCAGTTATTTCCAGAAGTTTTTTTTTGAAGGATAATAAGAAAGATATAGGGATTGTTATCTAAGGATGGTTTTGTTTAATTGCTATTTCCTTAGGCAGAGAGAAATGTGAAAACACATAAAGGATAATAGGCAAGATACAGTTGCGAGTCATTGATTAATAAATAAACAAGTGAACAACAACAACGAAAGCAAACAAAATAGATAGTATACTTTCCTGGAGAGATTGGAGGAATGAATGAAAACATAGGTGTCTAGTTTGCTAGCTGCCAGAATGCAATATACCAGAAATGGACTGGCTTTTAAAAGGGGAATTTAATAAGTTGCTTGTTTGCAGTTCTAAGGCTGAGAAAGTGTCCCAATTAAAACAAGTCTGTAGAAATGCCCAATCTAATGCATCCAGGGAAAGATACCTTGCTCCAAAAAGGCCAATGAAGTTCAGGGTTTCTTTCTCAAGTGGAAGGGCACATGGCAAACACAGAGTTTCTCTCTCATCTGGAAAGGCACATGGTGAACACAGTCAGGGTTCCTTTCTCATATGGAAGGGAACATGATGAACACAGCATCACCTGCTAGCTTCTTCTCCTGGCTTCCTGTTTCACGAAGCTTCTTGGGAGGCATTTTCCTTCTTCATCTCCAAAGGTTGTTGGCTTGTGGATTCTCTGCTTCTCATGGCTATGTCATTCTCTGCTCTCTCAGAATCTCTTGCTTTCTCCGAAATGTTTCCTCTCTTATAGGATTCCAGTAAACAAATCAAGACTCACCCAAATGTGTGGGGACATGCCTCCATTTAATCCAGTTTAACAACCACTCTTGATTAGATCACATCTCCAGGGAAATGATCTAATGACAGTTTCAAACACACAATACTGAATAGAGATTAGAAGAAATGGCTGCCTTTACTAAATGGGGTTAGGATTAAAACATGGCTTTTCTAGGGTACATACATTATTTCAAACCAGCACAATAGATGGTAGGAGTGATATTAGATAGTGTGCCAATTTGAATCATTTATGTGCCCCAGAAAAGCCTATGCTCTTCTAACCCATCCTTATAGGTGCAGAACTATTGTGAGTGGGACTTTTTGTCAGATAGTTTCCATAGAGATGTGATCCAGCCCATTCCAGGTGGGTCTTAACCCCCTTGCTGGAGTCCTTTGTGAGTGGATAAATGGTAGAGACACTTTAGACAGAGCACACAGAAAGAAAATTCCCCCAGAAGGAAAAGGGACCCACAGGAGCTAAGAGAGCCATTTTTGAAACCAGAAGCCAGGAGAGAAGGACCAGCTGACATCACCATGTGTCTTCTCATGTGACAAAGGAGCCCTGGATGCCAGTAGCCTTTCTTCAAGGAAGGTATCTTCCTCTTGATGTCTTAATTCAGTCATTTTCATGGCATTAGAACTATACATTTGTAACTTAAATAAATCCTCTTTTAAATAGCCAGCCCATTTCTGGTTTGTTGCATTCTGGCAGCTTTATCAAACCAAAACAGATTTTGGTACCAGAGAAGTAGGGTGTTGCAATTTGCAAATACCAAAAATGCTACAATAACTTTATACATGGAGAAGGGGAAGATTCTGGAAGAATTGTGAGGAGCTTGATAAGAAAGGCCCAGATTGCTTTTAATAGACTGTTGGTAGAGACATGGACTCTAAAGGCACTTCGAATGAGATCTAGACAGATATGATGACAGTATTAATGCAAGCTGGGAGGAAAGGTGATCCCTATTTTAAAGCAGCAGGTAATTTGGCAAATTGAGTCCTGGTGTAGGATGAGGAAGGCAGAATTTGAAAGCAATGAGCTTGTAATATCGAGCTGAGGAAATTTCCAAACTAAATGTGGAAAATTCAGCCTGGTTTCTCCTTGCAGCTTATAGTAAAACATAAGAGGGTAGGGATAAGCCAAGAAAGAAATGAGAGATTAATAGCCTGGAAAATTCTGAGTTTCTGGAAAGTGAGTCACCAGAGAATAGAGTCCCATGTAAGGATTTAACTAATCAGCCATTTCAGGACAAGTCAGGGTTAGAAATGGAGTTATCCAGAAATGATTTGTGGAAAGTCCAATTCTCTGATGTTTGGGAACTCTGCATGCTGAACTAACTAGTGTTGTTTTCTGTGTGTGTGAGATCTGTATGAACAGAACCACTGTCAAACTGGACTAAAAGAGACAGATAAGAGGCAAATTGAGGGAAAAAGTATTTCAAGGGCAGAATGATGGGAGCTAAGATCTGGAGTTAAGACACCTTGGGCCAGGAGAATGGACCCACTGATGCACAAGGAGAGGGTGAGTTTGCCCTAGCATTTACAGAAGTCATGCTTTCCTCCCCGTTGTGAAGGAAGAATTGTACCCCCACAGGGCTCTCAGATGCCTGGGGGATTGTAGGGAGCTTAGCTGTTCCATTGTTCAGGACAATGCTGTTGTCCTGGGCCTCAGAGAGGATACAGCATATTCCCTGGAGATTGGGTGGAGCCTAGCCACAAGTCCATTGTGCTGAAGGGGTGAAACACATGCCCCAGAATTGGGAGAGAGTCTGAATGCTCTCCCAATGCTTGAAGAGGGTGGAACCCAGAGCATGGTGGCTCTCCCAAATTAAAAAGATTAGAGCTACTTTGTAAGCCCTTGAAGTGGATGAGACTGCTGTTCTCTCACACCCTGAAGATAAAACATCTTTCTGTAGGTGTTTTAGTTTGCTAGCTTCCAGAATCCAGTTTATCAGAAACAGACATCTTTAGAAAGGGGGAATTTATAAAGTTGCAAGTCTACAATTCTAAGGCTGTGAAATTGACAAAGTAAAGCAAGTCTATAGAAATGTCCAATCTAAGGCATCCAGGAAAAGATACCTTGGTTCAAGAAGGCCAGTGATGTTCAGGGTTTCTTTCTCAACTGGAAAGGCACATGGAAAACATGGCAACATCTGCTAGCTTTCTCTTCAGGCTTCTTGTTTCATGAAGCTCTCCCAAGAGTGTATCCCTTCTTTATCTCAAAAAATCTCTGGCTATGTGGGCTCTAGAGGCTCTGTGGCTCTCTCCAAAATGTTTCTTCTTTTAAATGATTTCAGAAAAGTAATCAAAACACACTTGGAATAGGTGGAGTCACAATCTCCCTCTAATCAAAGGTTAATACCCACAATTGAGTGTGCCACATCTCCATGGAGATAATCTAATCAAGTTCCAACCTATGGTGCTGAATAGGGATTAAAAGAAATAGCTTCTTTCATGAGATGGATCAGGATTAAACATGGCTTTTCTACGGTACATAATCTTTTCAAACTGGTAGGTACAGCAGGTGACTCTCAGACTTTGAAATCTAATTGAGTTTTGTCCTTCAGGTTTTTGGAACTGTTTGGGAAATTTGACCCCTATTTTCCTTCCAGTTTCTGTTTAGGAAATGGAAATGTTTATCCTGTGACTTACCATCTTTTGTAATTGGAAGCAGATAACCTGTTCTGAGTTTCACAAGTCCACAGTCAGAGAAGTTTGCCTTAGGACAAATTACACCTGTAACTAATTTTGATATGACTTTGTACTTAATATTGTTATTGAAATTATTTAAGCTTTTGTAGTATTGTGGTAGAATGAATGCATTTTGCATATGGAAAGAACAAAACTTTGTGGGATCCAGAGGGTAGAGTGTGTTATGTTCTTTTAATCCATCTCTGTGGTATAAACCTATTGTGAATGGGAACTTATTCTTAGGTTCTTCCCATAGAGGTGCAACCCAGCCATTTCAAATTGTATCTTAATCTTCTTGCTGGAGTCCTTTATGAGAGGATAAAAGGTAGAGGCATTTTGGAGACAGCACACAGAAAATATGCTGCAGGAAAAACCAGAGGGACCCACAGGACCTGGGAGAGTCATTTTGAAATCAGAAGTCAGGACGGAACAAATAGCAGACATCACCATGTGCCTTTCCATGTGCTAGAGTAACCCTAGATGTCAGCAGCCTTTCCTCAAAGAAGATATCTCCCTCTTGATGCCTTAATTCAGTCATTTCCATGGCTTTAGAACTGTAAATTTGTAACCTAAGAAATCCCCTTTGAAAAAAAATCAAATCATTTCTGGTATATTGCATTCTGGTGGCAGCTATAACAAACTGAAACAGATAGTAAGGAGGCATCTCTTCTTTTGTGAGATAAGAATGAGAAAAAGCATATTTAGGAATAGTTTAGTTTGTTTAATTGAGGGATATTAATAGGCCCCATGGCTAAATGTTACTGATTTAATGTGAAGAATGTCATCACTGACTAAAATCTGGGGGAGAATTTTAAATGTCAAGGGATTAAAGAAAGTGAAGACTGAATTTGTTGTTGTGAAGAGACTGAGAATGAATTGGATACAGATAAATAATAAAATGACCAGAGAATAATAAGGGCTCATTTGAGTTTTGTGCCCATGAATTTGCAGTGTTACCAAATATATAACTTGCTCCAAAAGAATTCAACTACTTAGATACAGATATGGTGAAAATGGATGTCTGGTTTAAAACATTTTTGGAATTTTACCAGAGGGGTGAGATAAAAACACACACAAAAGACAAACAGGCTTATGGTTTTGTAAAAATGTATAGCTTAAGATTAGTGAATAGAAAAATAATTAATAGATGTAAATAAAGACATTTATAGTTTAATATGTAAATAAATATTTATACTTAAATGCATATGTTTGAGAAAACAAAACATGATACACATGCTTAGATATGTCAGATATATACATACAGTACTAAACATAGGTTTAAGTACTTTACATATTTTAGATATTTTGCCCTCATAACAACTCTATAAGTTCTATAGTTGAGAAAATTAAGTAAATGAAAGTCTAGTACAAAGTTAAAAATCTAAGTGTCAGAGATGGAATTTGAACTGAGATGTGTTTCCTAATCCACATTCTTAAAAAGATACTATAATGTATTCTGAAATTACTAAGATCATAAGATGATGAGTAAGATGGGAACAAAAATAGAGACTTCACTAACGTCTTTGGACATTAGTAGGTAAGAAGGGCATTAACTTGAAATCTAAATAAAGCTGAAAAAGCTTTAGACAAGCAAGCTGGATAAATAGGTGGTTACAATTGGAGGATGCAAATAAAGCTTGAGAGGCAGATTTTTAAAAAAATGAAGTAAGATTTTTCATTACAATGTACAGGATGTGGTCAAGGAAGTGGATAGGTAAGGTAGAAGGTCAAAGAGGTGTTTGGAGATAAAGATATTGAGAGTTGGTTCTCCTCTTAGATATTTAAATAAATGTTAAAACCATCTAACATGATCAAGATTTAGTCTAGAGAAATATTGAGGGATAATGGAGAGGTTGGGAGACGGGAAGATAAGGAAGCACAGAAGGCATCCAATGAATTGATATTAATCATTTTAAAAGATAACTGGAAAATAGGTATCTGAAAGTGTGGTTTGGTGCTATATATACTCCAGAAAAACATGTTCTTAAAGTTAACCCATTGCTGTAGATGTGGACCCATGTAAGTAGAACCTTTTGATGAGGCTACTTCAGTTAAAGTATGACCCACTTCATTCAGGATGGTCTTAAACCTATTGGAATCTTTTATAAGAGAACACAATTCAGACAAAGAGAAAAAGTCACAGAAGCAAGAAGCTGGAAGCAAGAGAACCCAGAAGAGAAGGAAGAGACCAGGAGACACTGCTATGTGCCTTGCCATGTGGCAGAGGAGCCAAGGATTAATGGTAGCTGGTGTTTGGGAAAAAGCACTGCCTTGATGATACCTTGGTTTGGATATTTTCCCAGACTCCAACCATAAGTGAATAAATCCCCATTGTTTAAGCTGAACCACTTCATGATAATTTTCTTGTAACAAACTAGGAAATTAAAACACAAAGGTACGGTGTGTAAGGGTATTAGACACCATCTCCACCTTCTGACCCTGAGGTTTGAGAACTAGGAACAAATTGCTGCTTCTTTTAGAAAGGGCATAAAGTGAAGTAATTTCCTTAGGTTAGAACTGGATTTTACTAAGGCAAGGAGATGGAAGAAAGATGCAGAGATGAGGTTTAAATAGAGGAATTTTGAGATGACTTAAAAATTGTGATTTTTCCTGGCTATAAACTAAAAGTAAATGATTTTGTCCCTGGACTGTCCCTTGTGAGTAGGCTTCTGAATATGTTTTGATTATCAAATCACTGAGCCTTTCAAGTCATATTCTTTCAAGATGAGGGCAGGCACCTGAGAGAACCTGCTATTGCAATGAACCATCAGAAGATCAGTGGACTACAGAGGCTAAAGAACCATTTGTAAGGTTCGAAGATCCACCGGTCTAAAGGTCTGAAGGACAATTACTTTAATAGGTTGGACTTAGGTCATATGTATTAATAACTCTAAACCACCAAGAGGTAGAACTCACAACTTACCCACTTTGGTAACTCTTTAGGAGTCTTCACAGTGTCAGGGTGGTTTGTTTTACATAGAATTATCATGGCCACTGGGATTCTGCCATCTCCTGTTTAGTGAGTATCTCCCCCTCTTGCCTGTCTCCCAATTTTCTGAGATTTAAAATTGCCTGGACCACCTACTAGGTAAACTTAGCACTGCTTTCCTTTTGCTACTGCCTGGTGCATTTTTCTTCTTGAACCTATGGATGTTTTGTAACTCATCTTTTTTCTAGATTATATCTTTTTGTTGTTGTTGTTAATGTTGGAATGAGGGAGGGTGGATGGTGCTGCAGCCAAATTTCTTAGGTCCTTAGTAATATGTAAATAAATATTGCTGTTGTTATCATGTAGCACTCTCCTCTTCAGAACAAACGGGTGGCTGGAAAGAGATGAGAGTTGATATAAAGCTGTGTCAGGGTGTGTTCATATGCAATATTATACTATAGCAGTGACGTGCATCACTCACCATTCTCTGAGTTGCTACTGAGTCTCTCCAAACCTGCCAGCTCCATTTTTCACTATGAGGCTTTTATTCATCTTTGCCTCTTTCTAGACACTAGATAAATTATACAACTCCAGTTTGTCAGCTGGGTGAGATCGTATCTGAATGAAATTCAAGTTCTTCACCATTGGAGTCCTGGACCCCAAATAAATCAGGAAATTGTCTAAGGTAATTGTTTAATCATCTTTAAATATTTTGTAACAGTAAAAAAAAGATTTTTTTCTGTTGTAACAGATATTCTTCTTTAGGCCATATTTTAAAATAAGTAAAAGGTTTTCTTTTTTTTGTACCTATGGTAAACTTTAAAAATATTTTTATGACTCTTATAAACAGACTACGAATAAAATATTAATGCATAATTGTAGAATTCTTTGGATGAGTAATTTGATCACATTTTACATAAATACTTTCTTTGCTGGCTGACCCTCCAGTGGTCCTGATAGTTTGAGTCAGCTGTAAGTGACTTATTCACCAGCCCTGGTGCAATTCCAGTGTTTAAAACCCATCTTTTGCTTTCCTTTGCTAAAATGGTTAAAGTCACAATTTTCCTTTCATGTCTGTGCTACATCTTTGATTTAACACCAGCACAAATGTGGAGAAGCCAAAATAGGTAGCGCACTAATATTCACCACCAATGGACTGAGATAAAAACACATACACAGGTAGTATTTGTTATCTGCACCAGCTGAGCAGAGCAGAATGGAACATTAACTTTAACCTCCTCACCTCACTGAGCCTGGGCTAAATAAACCCTTCAAATGTGATGTTGATTTTGGACTCCTTCAGTCTTTTATGCTCAACCTATGAAAAGATTCATTGGTAGGCAAGACCTGCAACTGGTTGCTAATAAAATCTTACCCTGACATATAAATGGACTGTAATATAACCTGCCTCACAGCAGTGAAATCTCAACCATTCAAAGACGGTCTGTAACAAAACAAAGAGCAGCCTACTACAATTGCAGAATGATGCTCTATCCTTTTGATTGTCTCCAATTTTTTCATTAATAAACCTGAAATAATAGATCATCTGCCATAAAATTGCACTGTATTTTCTTATGATAGCTGAGATAAGTTAAAAAGGCAGTAATTATGTTTAAAACAAACCTCCTGTTAAAAGCTGTAGAAACAAAATCTTTAAATATTTTAGATCAATCAACATGATACAGACTGAATTAGGTAGGACATAAGGATTGGCTTTAAGCTCAAATACTTGAAGTTTTCTTATTCTATCATTTTAGGAATTTAAATTAATACCTGAATTAAAGCTTATCATAATATATATCCAAATACATGATAACAATTTACCAAAATGTGAAATACATTAAAAGAAAGAGTGAAGACGTGTGGAAAAGATAATTTTGCTAGCTACCAGAATGCAATATACCAGAGCTGGAATGGCTTTCAAAAAAGGGAATTTAAGAAGCTACAAGTTTACAGTTCTAAGCCCATGGAAATATCCCAATTAAGGTACCAATAAGAGGTTACCTTCACTCAAGAAAGGCTGATAGGTCTGGAACAGCTCTGTCAGCTGGGAAGTCATGTGGCTGGTATCTGCTGGTCCCTTGCTCATGGGCTCCATTGCTTTCAGCCTCTGTTCCTGTGGGGGTTCCTCACTTGGCTTCTCCAGGGTTGGTTTTCATCTCTTGGCTTCCCTTGGCTCTCTCCAGGTTCTAACTTGCTTAACATTCATGGCAACATGTGCTAGGCTACAAACTTCTCCAAACATGCTTGTCTCCATTCTCCTCTTGTCCACATCTGTGTCAGCTCTGCTGTGAAGTTTCTGTTGGCTCTCAAGCTTCTGTCATTTCTCCAATGTTTCCCCTTATAAAGACTCTGGTAATCTAATCAAGACCCATCTAGAAAGGGTGTAATCACATCTCTATCTAATCAAAAAATAAAAATACTAGTGGTCAATGAGAGGGAGGGGTAAGGATTATGGTTTGTATAAAAAAATGAATAGATGACAAATATGCTTCTGTGTCAGACTCGGGATCTTCTATTCCTCTGGTGATGTTATTCAGCAAGGTTTGTACATGAAAGACATCATATTTAAAGTTTAGGGATACCTCCTGTGATGGTTAGATTCATATGTCAATTTGGCCAGGTGATGGTGCCTAGTGGTTTGGTCAAGAGAGCTCTGGGCTGACCATTTCTGCAAGGACATTTTCACAGACTTAAATCATGTCACTTGACTATCAGTTGAGGGCTTTTAACAGGGAGATGATGACTTCAGTGGTCAGAAGAGAAAAATTTTGTCTCTACTTCAGCTAGTCAGCTTCTCCTGGGGAATTCTTGAAGACTTTCATTGAAACTGCCAGCTTGAAGCCTGCCCTATGGAATTTTGACTCATGTATCTCCACAGTTGCATGAGACACTTTTATAAAATTTCATATTTACAGATATATTCTATTGATTCTATTTTCCTAGAGAATCCTGACTAATATACCCCCCTAAATCATGCATGGTATCCTTAGTGACTGATTTGAATCTATTACTTGGTACATCATCTTAATTTGGGGAATTATTTTGATATCTCATATATCAAAATATATGATATATATATATATAATATGCTCATATATAATATGCTTTCTGAATTGCTTCTTTATATTGAGTGGAATAAATTCTGTTCTTTTGTCAAAAAAAAAAAGATTACACCCACAATAGGGTGTGTTACATCTCATTGGAGATAATCTAAATGAAACTTTCCATCCAGCAATATAGAATCAAGATTAGAAGAAACGGTTGCCTCCACGAGATTGAATCAGGATTAAAACATGGTTTTCCTGGAGTATATAATATTTTCAAACCAGCACAGGGTGGGTAGTAAGGAGAATTTACAAAGTATACCCTACAGCATTTTCTTCCTTGCTATCCTTTCAGGGAGCAGAGATGCTGTGAGGATCAAATGAGATAATGGGTGTGAAATTGTTTTATACATTACAAAGCAATAGAGAGATGCAGGGTACTATTCTTACCAACTAGAATATAGTCAGTCCTTAATAGACATGATCATTTGCTAAATTCCACCTTAGCTAGGAGTTTGACACTATAAAATGCAAAGAAAAAAGAGTATGAACACATAGTTTATTGTTTAGGAAATTTATATCATTCCCCACAGTTATAGACTATGATGCTACCTTTCTCTCTGGTAAGCCTTTCTGAATAGCTCAATTGATATTCATTACCAGTAAGCTTGTCTCTTGTTTGTATCACACTAAGATATTCCTAGGAAACATAATACCAGAATTTCACTGTTTGCCTGACTTTTGAACATGAATTCCATTTAGAATTGTGTAATTTAATGTTTTATTCATAGAAAGTCTCAGAAGAAGTGGTCCCTGTCAGTGGACCCATCATCAATGAGGCAACACATCATGAAGCACAAACACTTACGTGGAGAGAAAACTGAGAAGCATAAAAGAATGTAGAATGTGGAAGTTCAGTTATGGTAGGCTTTCTAGAGATGCAGCCATGAAGGGAGTGGAAGTGGTGAGTTCTAGAGGAATAAGAATGTGGGCATGGCAGGTGAAGATAATGCCGTGTATTATGCTCAAGTAATTTATGTAAGATGTTAGCAAAATCATCCAATTACCATATGCATTTACTTTCTAAGGCTCCTGCCTGTAAACTAGGTGGGGGTGGGGTGGGGGGTAAAAGCAATAGAAATTTGTTCTCTCACAGTTCTGGGAGGTAGCAGTCTAAAATCAAGGAGTCCAAGGCCATCTCTAAAGGCTCTTGGGAAGAATCAATCCTTGCCAATTCTTTGCTATTCGTGGTGCTTGCCTTCCTTGGTTTTTCTTGGCTTGTAGTTGCATCGCTTTGATTTCTGACTGATGAGTTTGAAAAAATAGTTCAAAGGCCTCAAGATCTTGGAACCTCTTGAAGTGAAATAAAAATTTAAGTGAAAGTGGTGTGTGGGATTTGCATAGATCACATTATCACAAGAATTGGTGTACTCATCTATAACATCAATACAATAATTGCATCCAGTGTTATTATGTGCTGCTCACTAGTTAATTGCTATTATTAATTAAGACTCATAAGAAGAATTGATACAGTAATGCAATGTTTGAGGAAGATAAAGATGAGGTGTAAAATAAAACTTTTTTCTTCCAATTTTCTAGTTCTACAATTTTAACTCAGATATGTATATTTCATAGGACATGGTAGTTATTTAATTATGAAGCTTTTTCAGGACATAAATATTGTATATTAGAAATAAAATGGACTTATTTCAGAAATGCCTTCAAATTCAGAATCCCATATTTATATATGGGCTTAGACAAATTATTATGCAGAAAATTATTATAGAATCACTTTATGAACCAACAATCCCACTTCTAGTTATATATCCAAAAGAAGTGAAAACAGGGACTTGAACAGATGTTTTCTCACCCATGTTTAAAGTGATATTATTCACAACAGCTAAAAGAAGGAAACAACCTCTGGTGGTTTTAAGCCATTCATGCCCCAGAAAAATATGTTCTTAAATATAATGCATTTCTGTGGGTATAAAACCACCATAAGTAGAATATTTTCAGGAGGCTACTTCAGCTAAGATGTGACCAATGTCATTCAGGATAGGATTTGATCCTATTACTGGAGTCTTTTATAAATGGAATGGAGAGAGAGAGACAGAGAGAGAGAGAGAGAGAGAGAGAGACCACAGAAACAAGAAACTGGAAGTAATGAAAGTGAGAAGAGAAAGGAAAAACCAGCAGATGCACCTTGTGACTTGCCATATGGCAGAGGAGCCAAAGAGCATGAGCATCAAGACTCTTTGGGAAGAAAACGTTGCCTTCATGATACCTTGATTTGAGCATTTTCCTGGCTCCAAAATGTAAGCTATTAAATTCCCATTGTTTAAGCCAATCCATTTCATGGTACCTATTTTAAACAGCTAGTTGATTAAAACAGACTTTGGTATCGGGGAAAGTGGAGTGCTGTCATCAAAAAACCAAAAATATGGAATTGGGTAATTTGTAGAGGCTGGAAAAACTGTGAGGTATGTGATAGAAAAGGTCTAGACTATTTGTAGGGATTATTGGTAGAAATGTGGCTGTTAAAATTACTTTACATGAGGTCCTAGATGGAAATGATGATTGCATCATTGGAAATTGGAAGAAAGGCAGTTCTTGTTTTAAAATGGCAGGGAATTTGGCAAGATTGAGTTTAGATGTTGGGTGGAAGACAGAATTTGAAAATGATGAGCTTGGATATTTAGCTGAGGAGATTTCAAAGCTGAGTGTGGAAAGTGCAGCCTGGTTTTCCTTGCAGCTTATAGTAAAGTGTGAAAGGAAATGGATAAGCTGAGAACTGAAAATGGGCACAAAAAATGAAAAAAAAAACTGAAACTGATGGTTTGTAATATTCTGAGTTTTTGCAAACAAGTCCTCAGGGAATAATCCTCCATGTTAGGGTTTAACTGAACATGGAAACAGTCAGCCATTTCAGTGCAAGTCAGCAAGTCAGGATTGGAAATGCAGTTATCCAGGAAGGATATATGGAAAGTCTTACTGTCTGTTGGATTGAACCCCTATGTACTACATGAAAATACGCAAAACCAACAATTGTTTTGTTAGAAGTGTATGAATAGAACCACTGCCAGTGTGGACTAAAAGAGACAACTTGAAAGAAAAATCACTTCAAGATCAGGACCATGGGTGCTGAGATCTGGACCAAAGACAACTTCTTGGCCAAGATTGTGGACCCACCTGTGTGTGTGGAAAGGGTAAGCATGCTCTGGTACTTGGAGAGAGTGGGCTTTCTGCCCCACTGTTCAGGAAGTGTGCTACCACACCAGTATTATCAGATGTACTCATGATTGTGAAGTCTGATAGCCACCACAATGCTTGTTGAGGATGGAACTTGTGCCCTTGAGATAGTGGAGAGTTTTGCCATCTTACCAACGTCTGAAAAGAGTGATACCTTTACCCTAGTGTTCAGGGAGAACACAGAGACTTAAAAACATTTCAAAGGGGTGGGGCTGTTGCTCCATCATGTCCAGAGGACAATATATCTTTCCATAGATGACTCTCAGAACATGAAATCTGATGGAATATTCCCTGCAAGGTTTTAGAATTGTTTGATCCTATGACCTGATTTACATCTTATTTCTCCCTATGAGAATAGGAATGTTGGGTGGGCCATAGTGGCTCAGCAAGCAAAGTTCTTGCCTGCCATGACAGAGACCTGGGTTTGATTCCTGGTGCCTGTCCATACAAAAAAAAAAAAAAAAAGGAATAAGAATGTTTATCCTCTGCCTATCTCTCCACTACCT
This sequence comes from Myrmecophaga tridactyla, assembly GCA_004026745.1. Classification (NCBI taxonomy): domain Eukaryota; kingdom Metazoa; phylum Chordata; class Mammalia; order Pilosa; family Myrmecophagidae; genus Myrmecophaga; species Myrmecophaga tridactyla. The sequence continues at coordinate 29,693 of PVIY010018526.1, forward strand.
ATTGGAAAACTTGGTCTCTAGGTTTCGATTACCCTCAATTCAATCACAGGTAGAAGGTAATTGTGTCCCAGGGTAAACCATATCCATAACCAATTGTGATGAGACTTTTTACTTAGTATTGTTCTTGACATGACTTAATGCTTTGGGGACATTGTGACAGAAAGAATATATTTTGCATACAGAAAGAACATTTGTTTTGGAGTACAAAGTGTGGAGTGTAGTGATTTGGAGCAATGTGTGCTACAGACAAGCATTTTCCTAAATATAAGCCATTGTAAATAAGACCTTTTGATAAGGCTACTTCAGTTAAAGTGTGACCTACCTCATTAGGATGGGACTTAATCATATTTCTGGAGTACTTTAAAAATTGAATGCATACAGGGCAAGAAAAAGAAAGTCACAGAAGCAAGAAGGTGAAAACAATGAAACCCAGAAGAGAAGGGAAAGAATAGCAAATGCTGCCATGTGCCTTGTCATGTGGCAGAGGAGTCAAGGATTGTCAGCAGTTGTTCGTCTTTGAGAAGATAACATCACTTTGATGATGCCTTGATTTGGACATTTTCCTGGCCTCAAAATGTAAGATAATAATTTCCCATTGTTTAAGCTAACCCACTTCACAATATCTGCTTTTAGGAGCCTACACAATTAAAATACAACCAGAGCGTCCATAAACAGATGAAGGGATAAGGAAAATGTGGTATATAAATCCAATGGAATATTATCCAGCCATAAAATGAATGAAATTCTGGCACAGGTGACATGGATGAATCCTGAAGATCTTACATTGAGTGAAATAAGCCAGAGAGAAAAGGGCAAATGTTGTATGACTACATATTGTATGAAATAATTAGAATAAGCAAATTCACAGAATAAAAACTAGAATATAGGCTACGATAGGTTGGAGTGGGTGTTTGGAAAAGGGAGTTAAGTCTTTATTGGTAACTATATTTAAAATAATATTGTTCCATCAATTGTAACAAAGTTACCACAATAATGCCAAATGTTAATAATAAGGAAAACTGTGTGTGTGTATGTGTGTGTGTTTGTTTTGGGGAGAAGGGTTACATGGAAACCCTATATTTTCTCAATGATATTTTTGTAAACATAGATCTTCTGTAAGAAAAATGCAATTAAATTAATATTATGCTGTAAAAGGATTATAAAATAATAAAATCTACCAAATATATATGATTAGTACTTATCTCTTGGATTTCACTGTAGTCCATCTATGTGAAAATGAGGACTTCAGCTAAGTACAATAAGTACAATATAAATTCAGTGACTCTAGGAATTGTTTTTATGTTGCAGTAAATATGACAGGAAATTTAATGTAGAATAGTATGAGAGATCTGATGGCTAAGGCAAGAAGGACTTCTGGGCCAAAATTTACTTGGTAGCCTCAGACTTTCACTGTATTCTAAGAAAACAAGTTACTCTTTATTAGGCCTGGAGGACAGGACCCTTTTCCCCCAGGATGTAACCTACCCCTGGCAAATATTTCAAAAGCCTCTCTCACCCCAAACTGCACCAGCCTGGTATCTTCTTCACTCTCCATCACGTCCTTCGCCCTCCATCATCTCTGCCTTCTTGTGATAATCTCCCATTAATCAGTCTCCATTCTCTGGCAAATGCATTCCTGTGCAAACTCCCCTTACACACCGTCCACCTTCCAACCCTGTGTGCCTAAGGCAACATTCAAATTTTAAACTTTACCAATGGAAAGCTGCCAACTCCTAACTTAGCCCCCTATTTCTGGAAACTAGGCAATAGGGACCTGCCTAACCCTTGCCCCTCAACTCCCTAACCCTAAGCCTTAAAAACCCTATCCCCTGCCACCTTGGGGCAGGTGTTTCTCTCTCTGTCCTGAAATGCTGCCTGGTCAGCTCTGCTTCTCCCTAAAGCCTTTGCCTGAACTCCTTTGTTCCTATCTCATTCCTTGTGAGTTTGCTGAGTTTGCCTTTCACTTCTTACCATGCACTTAAAAGCATCAAGTTTGAAACTGAAGTTTATTATTTCTTCTTTGAATGGAATTTATTGAGATATATTCATATATCATATAATCATCCAAAGAGTATGATCAATGGTACACAGTATCGTCATAGGATTGTGCATTCAGAAATTAATGATATCTTTATTTCAATATTTGATGCTGTCTTTGTGACTTATTATGCCAAATATTTTGTTAAGTTCTCCCTGAAGCCTGGGGAACATGAATCCCATCTCTGGTTTGAAATTTTTCAATGAAAGTCTCCTTTTCTGAACTTTACTAACATGTTTTTTTTTTCCCATTGCTGATGACATCAGCTATTTGGCAATTTTTCCTTTTTCTTAAATTTTTAAATAATCTACTGTCTTCATTTGCCAGGCTGACAAATACAAAGGCATTGGTATGGTTTAAACAATGTGAATTTACTGCCTTACAATTTTGAGGTTAAGAAATGTTCTTAATTGGGGTGTCAGCAAAGTGATGCTTTCTTCCTAAAGTCTGACTTTCTGGTGCTGGCTACTGGTGATCCTTGGGGTTCCTTGATTGTATTTTTGCCTCATTTCAGATGCACTGTTCTCTTCTTTCTTCTTCAGGTTCCTCTGACTTCTGGCTTCTGGCTCCTCCCTGTGGCTTTCTCTGCATATAAAGGCCACCAGTAATTCAAATGAAGGGCCATCTTCATTCAGCTGGGCCACACCTTAACTAAAATAACATTTTCAAGAGATGCTACTTACAATGGGTTCACATAATTTCATCACCATAGTTACTTTAATGCTATTAGATCTTTGAAAGGTAAATTAGAAATCAGTGGAAGACTTATCTGGAATATGATTTCTAAACAAATAAAGAATCAGAATGCTGTTGATCTTGTTTTAAGGACATCTACTAACTTCTTAGATGATGGCTTTTAGATGAAAATGAAATTATTTATACTCATAGAAGCTTAGTTTGAAAGACAAGCCATGTCCATTAAATCCATATGGACCACCAGCAATGTCCACGCTTTTCAGTTTTTGTGAAGTTCATCATGCAAACAGTGGTCATTGTCTATTTATCGTTAAACCACATCTGATTTATAGGTATTATTTATCCCTTTGTTCACACAGAGCAGCACATCGTTATTTTTGTTACATAGTTTATTTTTTCCAAGTAAAATTGATTTTTTAAATATGCATGTCTTTTCAAGAACTGAAATACTGAATTATACCATATAGTCAAAATCCATCATTTTGATGAAATCATTTGGTCCTACATCATAAAAAGAGACCAAAAAAAAATGCCTCTAACTAGATTTGTTTGCTTTCTAAAAACAGGTCAAATTCTGTGTTACCAAAACCCCAGCAAATACCTCTACTATGGAGCCTGTCCTCAGTTCATTACTTTTCTAGAGCATCTGCTAGCACCTTGCCATGCCAGAATATGAATAATAACTTCCAATTTACATTTTCTTCTACAGCTTGAGGAAAAGGGTGCAAAAATCACAAGAATCACTGTGAGAAAGAAGTTTTTGAGAGTTTTATAACTTATTCCTGGAATATTCGTGAAATACCTCTTCCCCTGACACTTTCAGTAACATTTCCCAGCTTGAGTAATGTATTCATAATCTTGGGGGAATGGAATCCTCAAAAAGAAAACTGAAATAACTCCCAACCAGGGAGGTAAAAGCATTTGCTTGAGAAGTTAAAAGAATGATAGATGTGGGCTTCATTTCTGACCTCAGTTTCACAGCTTCTTTATATTTATATAGCTGAAGTGATAACAGAGAAACTCTGTCCTCTCAAAGATCATTTCTATTACTCAGCATGTCAACCACAGAAAGAAAGTAAGACAACTTTCATCTAATAGTTAAGAGTCAGGGCACAGAGTGGAAAGCTACACTGTCAATTTGCTTCTCTTTTGCTTTCTGGGACTTATGTGAGACTGAGTGAACCAGCACTAATCTTTACATTATCATAAAAAATATTCTATTAAAGTCCATTAATTACTGGATATGGTGGTTGTTTGTTTGTTCATTTGTTTGTTTGAGGGGGTGCATGGTCTGGGAATCAAACCCAGGTCTCCCACATAGAAGGTGAGCATTCTACCACTGAAACTGCAGTGCACCCTGGATATGGTATGTTTTAAGACACTTAGAAAGAATTGTTTTGTGCAAGTCAACATATCAATGCAAAAGCAGCCATTTTATTCAAACTGGAAGGTAGTACAATAACAAAACATATTTTTATAGGTTCTATTTGGTTCACTGTAGGCAGGAAAATTCCAGTGTGTACTTTATGATGAACCATCTCTTTTAGAAAGAAAATGTTTTGTTTCTTTCTGAGCACAAAAAGACAATGAATAATAAAACTAATTACGATAAAAGATAGGCTAGTATAGCATGTTAGCTCTGGAAGGGTTCTAAAAGACCTATTCATCCAACTCCTTAAGTTCATTATGAAGATGGAAAAACCGAGGCATGGGGTATGTAAATTTTTTTCCAGGTTGCTAAGGTATTGCATCATTTGCAGTGCCAAGAACCTTACATAATAGGATTCTAAGCTTCTAGTCCAGTCCTTTTCAGTACCCCACTAGACTCCATAGTCATTTGAGCTATACAGAAAAAATTTATCTTGTATTATTTTTCTTCTAAGAAATGTAGCTTTCAACTTTGATTCAATGCTTCAATGCTCAGTTTGTACTATAGAAAAATGTTAGAAGAATATGTTAGAGAGCAAGGCCATTTCCATTGGAGTTTATGCTGTAGTAATATCTGTTGAAGGGAGATTGGGGCTGAGATGAAAGTTTTTTTACAAGCATAAACCCCTTTGTTCTATGCAATGTATTCTATTTATTTGGAATAGATTTAATAAGAGTAAATAGTTACAGGTGATGCAACAGTGGCCTAGTGGCAGAATTTTCCCCTGCCGTGCCAGAGTCCTGGGTCCAATTCCTGGAGTTTGCTTATGACGAAAAAAAAAAATTACATGCACCTAAAATGTTCCTTTGTTGCTAAATCTCATGGATATAATGGATATGCATATATGTACAAATATACACATCCCTAGATATTAAAACAATGTTGGAATACATTATTGCATTTTAATCATATAAACTTCATGTATTTGAAATATGCATTAAAGAACAAAAGCATTCTAGTTTCATCACAGGCATTTGAATATGAAAAATGGAAGTGGACATAAATTATCACTGACTATTTAACTGATTATCTGATATAATCCATTCATTACTAGATTACAGTCCAATCAATTCTGCATTTGATATTGGAGTCTGCATTACTGAAATATTTCAATAGTGGCTCAAGAATCTTGTTGCTGCTGTTGTTAATAATTAATATTTATTTATTTACAGTGTTTCTTCCCAACAAGACATGGGCTCCTGAGGAACATGTAGCTTATAAATCTATATTATGACTAATACCGAATAGGTGTCCAATTAATGTTACATGAATAGCATAATTATCTAATTAGCTAAAAGACAAGAGGTAATTAGAGACTGAAATATAGAGGGACAGGAGTGTAGAGGAAATATATAATTATCTTGTTCCCTGTCATTTTATGTAAAGACTACCGAAAAGTGATACTTGTGGGCACTAAACAAAGAAAAACTGTAGTGTGCCACCCAATCATTTCCTCAGACACAAAGGAGACTGGCTAGGTTTCCAGCAGCCTGTACATTTACCCAAACCTCTGCTTTCCTGTGAGATGTTATCATCATGGTACCACTGCTGCTAGTCGGTCCCATCATAGGAGGTATGTTAAACTTTGAAAGGGACCATGCTCCCTTTTAAACCTGCTTTCTCATATTTCTCTTACTATGATTATGACAAACAAAAGAGGGCTATACCCTTGAGTAGAATGCAGTTCCATTTTCCATGTGGAGACCCATAGAGATTGATACTGAACAAAAGCAGTGTTATCTGCCCAAGGTGCTCAAATGGCAAATTACTGGGACACCAGGGTTTCAAAGAGAGAAAGAGTTTATTGCTAGGTACAAAGCAGGAGATCAGATGGCCTATCAGCCGCAAAATCTGTCTCCTTAAACTGCAGTAATTCTGATAGTTTTATAGTATCAAAAGACCAGCAGCTTTTAGGATAATAAGCACAATGGCTCCAGATGAGGAGGTTAGAGATGATCTAATTGTTGAGCATGCACACATTTATTACATGCTTAGTCAGAAAACATATGTAAGAAAATGTCAGCTTTAATATGCTGATGGGCATGATTTCTAGTATTATAATGAGGTATAAGTGACTTGTAGGTTTAAGTCTAAGCTACTGTGCATGTCAGGTGGGCCCATTTGGGTTAGATCCAGCTTCATCTATCAAGACAGCCTTGGAACTGGAGTGGATTAGTTCCAGGCTGATGCAAGCCTCATTATTAATAAACATCATAGGCTATCCTTAATGACCACAAGTCTCTAAAGTTGAAAATTAGGATAAGGGTGCACAAGTGAGTTAGTCACAAGGTTTTACAATCACAATATAAAGGCTATATTGTTATATAATCATTCAGAGACCAAAGTAACTGGATTACAGTTCAGAGATTTCAGGTATTTCCCTCTCTCTATTTTGGTGTACTAGGAAGTAAAAAGAGATATCTATATAATGATTCCATAATCATAATCAGCCCCTAAATCTTAACTTCTTGGTCACAAGATGTATCATATGCTGCAGAGCAGCTCACTCACTCTTCACAAAGTGATACCGTAACATGGGATCTCCTTTAAAGAGGATCGGGGCAACTGAAACAGAAATGTTTTTAGAAGCACAACAAGAAAAAGAGAAAATAGGAATTTAAGTGAGAAATGCAAGAGACAAACAAAAGTAAAATGTTACAGTAATTAACCAAGGGGCAGCAAAATGCTCTTCAGGGAAGGAAATGTCCTAAGATGATCAAAAGCCAGGATTTCTGTGAAGGAGTTTCCTGAGGGACTGGACACATCTATCGAGTTATTCATTAGATTATGATCATCACAATCAATGTTAAACTCAAGATAAATCCTGTAAGTGAAATTGCTATGATTAACCAATTAACAATTATTTAATAAGTGTAGTTGGAAATTATTCTGTAACCGTGAAGTTAAGATTTAAAGGATGATTGTGATTACTGAATCATTATACAGATATTCCCTTTTACTTTCTGGTATATTAGAGAAGGCAGAAGGAAATACCTGAAATCTCTGCACTATAATCCATCTGCCTTGATCTGTGATAATGATTGTATTACCTTGATCTTGTGCCTTGTGACTAACCCTCACTTGTACCCATTTTATCCATTTTTTTTTTATTTTAGAGTCTAACAATCACTAAAAACAGCCCCTAATGTTCATTAAAGAAGGTTCTTGGGTCAGCCCAGAATTAGCCCACCCCAAGTCCAAAGTTATCTTAATAACTGAAGTTGGATGGATCTTAGCCAAAATGGGCCAACCAGACATGTGCAGTAGTTAAGACTGAAGTCTATAAGTCACCTATCCCTCATTATAATAATAAAAATCATATCTATCATCATATTGAGGAAGCCAGCTTCTTACCTACATCCTGTGACCAAGCATGTAATCAAGCTGTACCTGCTCAATAATTAGCTCACCTCTAATTACAACTTCTGGAGGCATTGTGCTCATTATCCTAAAAGCTGCCCGTCTTTCGATACTAAAAACCTATCAGAATTATTGCAGTTCAGGGAGATAAAATTTTGGACCAGTACTCCATCTTCTCTCCTGCTTCTTGACTAGCAAAAAACTCCTTCTCTCTTTAAAACACTGCTGTCTCAGGAATTGGTCATTTGAGCACTTTGGGCACAAAACTCACCACCTTTGTCCCATAACAATTCCTTGAATAGGATAGAGCTGTGCAGAAGTTCAATCATTCTATCTTTTATTGGACATATGTTTATTAACCATTATATAATAGGAAACCAAAATTTATAGAACACAACTAACATGTAAAAATACAACAGGTATTGTTAAAAAGAGACACTATATGCTTACCATCTCCATTTTCATTTTCAGAAGCCAAATAGCTCTTTCTCTACTTAAGACATTTGATGATGTTTGGATTTAAAGTAGCCTTATTGCACCAAAACTAAAATGGAAATGATAGAAGAAAATTAATGATTTCCCCTATTTCTCCTGGATTTTATGCAAAATCATCAAATATGAACTGAAACTAAACATTAGCTTCAGCTAAACTCTGATATATTGTTGGGAAAACAAAATTAAAAGTAAAAAAACCTCTTAACCCAGAAAACCTGTCCACAAAACCACCAAGGTAGAAGAGAAAAAAATCAGTTTTATTATTAACTAACCATTAAACCAGAATGGGATGCATCACAGGCAATCTGCTAAAGAGATTGTAAAGCAAGAAATCTCACCCTTTTATATAGCCAAGCAGATACAATCCATTGCATGCATATTCTCAATAAAAAAGAAAACTAGTCCTCAAGTAAGAGGAATTGACAGCACCAGTAGTCACCCACAGTTCATTTTAAATTCTCCTGGTAATTGGGGTGGTCTTTGTGTTAACAAATTGCCTCTATCCAAAGGAATTAAAAAACCCTTTAATCGCCATATGAGTGGAAGATAGTTGCAACTTGGTACCAAACATTTAAATTAAATTTCCATGGAAATGAGGACACATATTCCTTGATGTTAACATTTCAAAGACTTGGCTTTCCTGAGAAAAATATTCCTGACTTGGAAAGTTTGGAAAAAGATTTATTTAGCTTTTAAAAAGATTTATCTGCCTCTAAAGTAGGCAGAGAAAGGATTTAACATTACAAGTTTTCTCAAGAATGCTTTAAGAAACAAGAAGGAAAGGGAGATCTTTTTCCTTTTTTGCAAAAGGGAAAATTATTATATATTTTTATTTGTTTTTACCCTCACAATATCTGTAAGACTAAACCCAATAAATGAGTAAGGACTGACATGTGATGGAGTCAGATAAAGAAGTCAGATAAAGAGTGGCCTCATAAAATCAGAAGCTTAGAATTCCCCAGCCTATGTAGTGCATCCCGTGGAACAAACTGACTATTCCTTCTTTTTAATGATGGAAACTATGGCAAGGGTAGTGAAGACTTACCTGGACACTATTCAGCAAGTCTGGAGAGGCAGATAAGATGGAGCTGAACCAGGAAGCATCTGGATAACTCAATTTTGGAGAAAGCAGATTCAGTATTAGCATAGAGATGAGACATTGAATTCTTGCCAATGCTACACTTTTCAGTTTGCTGGGGAGGCAACAGAGTTAAAAGGCTCACTCACATTAACTAAATCACAAAATAAAGTACAACTGCTAGTTTGGTAGCATATTTGGGTCATCCCTCCTACAGACTTCCCTCACATACTTGGTTCAGAAAAATCTCATCACTTCCAAAGATGAATGATATTACAAAATGGAACAAGAAATGGATCTATTCAAAGACACTGCTTTGGGAAAGAGAAAAATAGTAAACAGAAATGTAAGAAAATTAAGTATAGCTTTCACACAAGATGGCACAGGAAAGGGCTGCAGGACAGCTCAAACCCATCTTGCAGGCATGGTAGGAGAGAGCCTCTGACCTAAGCCTAGAATTGGCACCAAATAGATAGAAACAAGTTTAGATGAGTAATGGCCAGGATCATTGAAATGTAAAGCATAATCAAAAGCAGGAACCATTGGAAGGAAATTTGAATTAGACTATTGGATAGGCTGTAACCTCTGGAGTATCCAATCAGCAGAGAAACACAGGAGGAGCCTGCATGCTAGGCTTAGGATATAAGATCTGTGACATTCTGCTGCTTGATGCAAAACCATTTTTCAGCTCAGCACCTGTTCTTATAAGATCGTTGTTCTAGTTTGCTAGCTGCCAGAATGCAATATACCAGAAATGGAATGGCTTTTAAAAAGGAGAATTTAATAATTTGCAAGTTAACAGTTTTTAGACCCTGGAAATGTCCCAGTTACAGCAAGTCTATAGAAATACCCAATCTAAGGCACCCAGGGAAAGATACCTTGATCCAAGAAGGCTGTTGAAGTTCAAGGTTTCTCTCTCTCTCAAGTGGAAAAGGACATGGTGAACATGGTCAGGGCTTCTCTCTCAGCTTGAAGGACACATGGTGAACACAGTATCATCTGGTAGCTTCCTCTCTAGCTCCCTGGGAGGCATTTTCCTTCTGCATCTTCAAAAGTTGTTGGCCAGTGGACTCTGCTTCATGGTTCTGTGGCATTCTGTCATCCTTTTCTGCTCTCTCTGAATCTCTTGGCTCTCTCTCTTGTCGTTCTCTAGCTTTTTCCAAAATGCTACTTCTTTTAAAACACTCCAGTAAAACTGGTCAAGACCCATTTGGAATGGGTGGAGACATGTCTCCACCTAATCCAGTTTAACACCTACTCTTGAGTGAGTCACATCTCCATGGAGATAATCTAATTAAAGTTTCCAACGTACAATACTGAATAGAGATTAGAAGAAATGGCTGCCTTTACAAAATGGGATTAGTATTAAAACATGGCTTTCTAGGGTACATATATTCTTTCAAACCAGCACAATCATGAATAAATTACTTTCTTTTACACAATCAGGTGACCATTTATTCTCTTCCAGGTGTGGCTTTCTTTCTAACAGAAGGAAGAAACAAAATGAGAAAGAGAAAAAGAGAAAGGAAGAAGGATGTAGAAAAAATTATTGCCAAAGGGCATCAGGCTCCTAGAACACACTGTACCTATTGGAGGGTCTTCATGAAACTCCCATTTGAGGCACTTCAGGCTAAGCAAAAAGATGTGGTGGCTGCTGACAGGATGGAATCAGGCATCTGTACTGACTCCTGCCTCTCTGCTTCTCCTGCTAACACCCTCCTCCCAGTCTCAGAAGGGGATTTAACCCCTTGCTATAGGGTAAGGAATGTGTCAAACTTCCTCTTATATGATTCAAAGAAAACTTCTGGGCTTCAGCCTTCTATTCTTGGTGCACTCAAGATTTGTTCTTTACATTCTCAAAAATTATACTTTGCAGATCAAATTGCTGTTTTGAGAACCTGTTTCCCTACGCACTTCAAAAACCTTATTTTTAAATCCCTAATTTTATGGCTACTTTCCTTAGTCTTCAACTGGGAGAGAACAACAAAGTGACTAGGAATGATTATGTTAAATACTTTGGCTTATAGTTTCAAAAATGGTAGCCCTGGTATTCTAGAAGGGGTACTCCCAAACCGGCTTCTTCACTGGGTGCTGCTCAGATACACTAGCAGAGTTGAAAAGGAAAAGAGGTTTATTACACCAGCAGGAGGACAAGGAGATTTCTTTCCCAAATTAGACCCTTGGAAATGATTTTTCAACTGGCTTTCATACAAGTCAGAGACAAAGAGAGATAATCATCTTAATTAAAAGGTAACAGAAGTCTGGAGAACTTCAGTAGTAGATTTATCTCAGTTATTTCTTACCTGCTTCAGGATTTACATCCTCTGTAACACCTGGGAAAGGTGCCTCCTACTCTAGGGAGATAGATGAAAAGCTTATTCATCTGGAGCAATATATGAAAGCTTATTCAAAGCTGGGTGGAGACTTTACACTTACATATTGCTCCTTTGTGAGACTAACAGCTCTCTTTTACAGCTCACTTCCAGTTTTTTATTGTTATTTTTATTTTTTATTTTTATTTTTTGCATGGGCAGACACCAGGAAAGGAACCTGGGTCTCTGGCATAGCAGGCCAGAACTCTGCCTGTTGAGCCATCATGGCCCACCCTCCCTTTCAGTTTTAAAGCTACATTTAAAGGCTGTTTTAATGGTTACATTCAAAGGCTGCTATTACATTTTCCAGCTTGCTTACAGTTTTAAGTTTATCTTTAAAAGTCACTGTTACAGTACAATAATATGATTAAAATTTTATCTGTAGTGTAAAATTTGAATATATGAATATCATCATAAATTACTCTCCTACTCAGAAATCAAAAGGTCTGAGAATGATTATGAGGCAAGATTGTGATCTCACTATATATTCATTCAAAAATATTTACTGAAAAAAAATTTGCTGTATTATATTATGTACCAGTTTTTGTGCTAGGCAGTGAAACAAAAAATTGAATAAGACACATTTATATACTTTCTTCCATTTTGTCCTTGACGTCCCTGAAATTTACATTGCTGTAAACTTCTCTCAGAAGTTCCTCTTCAATCTGTCTATTTATTCTGGTGATATTGTAACTGAGAAATCAGGATTTAAGGGATGAATTTGATTACTGATTCATATTCCTTTTTGCTTTCTGGGTTTTGGAGTAAATAGAGGAATACCTGAAATCCCTAAACTATAATCCAGCTGCCCTGACATCTGAAATGTTTATAATAGCCCTTACCTTGTGGCTTTGTGACTGTAAGAGCTATTGCAACCTTCATCTCATCATTTTCTTGTAGGGCAGAGGCCCTAATACTAAGGAAGAATTTGAAGTCAGCCATTAATGAGCCTCAGACCTGGACACTTGTAAATTATATCAGCTGGACTCTGCTATTGAAAGATAACTTGTCTCCCTTGCTTTCTGCTTATACCTTTAGTATAGCTCTGCCACCACTCTTTACAGTTTATGTTCTCCTATTGAAATGATAATGATAACTCTGTCTCCTTTTCTGCTTTGAATTTTTATTCTCAATGACTTCATCTCCCCTTCATAAAATCCTTAAATACCTTGAGCCCCGTAAACTCTGGGAGACAGATTTTGGGCTGCCAGGCCATCTACTCTCCTACTACATGCCTAATAATAAATTCTTTCTCTGTTTGAAACCCCTGTGTCTCAAGAATTTGTTATTGAATGCATCAGGCAAAAGAATCCATGACCTTTGTCTGGGAACAATTTGGTGGCCATGAAGGGACAAATGCCCAAATCTCTGGAGCCCCAGCAGAGCAAGTAAGCCAAACAATCAAGCTTTTTGCAGCCACTGAGCTTGGAAATTGGGTTTCTCTGTTCTTCTGACACTCCAGACACTTTTGGTGCCTTAAGAAAGCTTCAAAGAGAGAAACTGTTTCCAGTTCCATGTCTGAACATCTGATGGGTCAGTGGGTCATGAGAGCAAAAATAAGTCAGGAAGTAAATAGGCAGTTCAAGTCCCATTGACCGAGGCCAGAGTCATGCTTCCAGAATGATCCCCTTTGCTCTGACTTCTACACCTTCTAATTGTGGGTACTGCACTGTTCAGGATTTGAAGCCCTGGCCCAATCCAACAATTAACTGGTGCTTAATGAAATTAAGTAGGCCTGTTAAAGTGTTAGCTGGCATGTTACCTAGGTATTGGTTAATTGTAAAACTTGTGTGATTAATGTTTTATGCCTGTTTAATTGTTAATTGATGTGTTTGGAGTGTGTTCTGTACAGTGTTTGAGGCCCTGGCTTAAATTTGTTTGTTGATTATAATTCTAAAAAATGAGAAATCCAACAATTAATTGGCATTTAATGAAGTTAGGTAAGCCTGTTTAAATACTAGTTGGTGTGATACCTGGATATAGTAAGAGTTGATGTTTGTTTAATTGTTAATCTGTGTAATAAGCATTTAATGCCTGTTTGTTAGCTGGTGTGTTCAGCCTAGTTATTAAATGGCATGTTCTTGCATTTGTACTGGTCAATGTTCCTAATTGGTTCCTGATTATGGAATTTTTTTTAAAAGGGAACCTTTGGGTTGTATGGAAAATTGAAAAGATTTTGGTTATGAGTTTATAAAAGAGGTTTTATTTCTGCAATGTAATCTGGCCTTAATGTGATGTAAACTGAAAATATTACCATTATAGTTAAAGCAGTTACAGTTAGAATTGTTCTGAAAAAAAGTAGAAATGGTATGAGTTAATATATTCAATCCTTTATTTGTCCCTCTCAAGTATTTCTGTTTCTGTTTCTTATGTAACTAATTTTCTATTTGTGTTTGTCTGCATTTTCAATGTATATTCTCATACCTTCAGATGGTAATAGCAAATTATTTAAAAACTCCTTAAAGAACTCTGTTTAAACTGCTTAGAAATAATTAGGTACCTGATATAAATAAATAAATTGGTATTTATGAAGTAAAAATGTAAAAAAGGAAACGCCATCTGAGCAGTAAGATTCAAAAACCTTGGTTTTGTCATTACTGTATACAAACTAGGACATTAGAAAGAAACCACCCCTGGAATTTCCTTAAGGCAGCAGAAAACTGCCAAAGGGCTGCCTCTGGAAAAAACTAAGGCCTTTCCAATAGTCCTGGTCACAGCTTTTGGTAAAATAGATGTGATAATTGAAAGTAGTTAAAAAGGCCATAAGAACTCTCACAATTCGAATGGCCCTTACCTAAAACTTTCAACTCCAACAAGCTTGTTATCTTTCTGCCTGTGCAACCTATCCCGGCCCTAAAGTCCAAGTACCTAAAGGAGTTATGGGGAGGGCTAGGCACAGAAAGGTATGATGAGATGTCATTTAGAATTCTTTTCTAATGGACCTGGAGATTAGAAATGGTAAATATTAAAAATGCTACAAAATAGGCTATGTTTATGAATATTATTTTTTTCAAAAATACCTCTGCAATGGTAGCTATAGTAATCAGATTATTATTAAAATATAAATAGTCTTGGGATAGGAGTAACTAAATAAAACCAAATTATTAAATTTTAGTAAATTGACAAATCTTTGACAGATAGGGAAAAATTTTCCTGGATTTAGGCTTGGGACAAATTAAACAATTGCAGTTTATTTTCTAGAAGTTGATAGTTAATATACTTTTTAAATTATTTGTAATTTTGAGATATTATGAAAACAAAGTTTTTTTCAAACTATGATTAAAGGAATTTTATGATAAATTTTGAATTGATCAAATATGTTTTTTTCTGCTTGATTTCGTTCTCCCTAAATCTATATAAGCTTACTGATAAAATAAGCTGATATTTATTATACATACATTCTCAATATTCCCCTTAAAATAGCCTATCTAGATAGGTTAAGTTATATAAACTGAGCAATGTATCTGATAATAATGCTTATATAAAGTACAGTTAAAAGTACGATATTGTTTCAAACATATTTTATTTAAGAAATCAGTAAAGTTTAGTAAGAAATATAAATTGATTTTTTTAAATAATCTTGATTACTTGTATTTCCTCTATAGAAGGACTCCATAGAAGAAATGACACTAGTAAGACTTCTAAATAAAAGAGTAGCTTTTAAATAAATAGAGCTCTGAACTAGATTTTTTAGAAGACATATCTTGATTTTGTGAATTAACACATTCCTGGAATTATTTAGCAGTTGGGAATTATGTTGAGAAAAACTTGAGTTTTTTCTGGATGTAAATCCCTTAAATATAAAAAAACTGATTGTATGTCCAACTTGGGGCTTTTTGGACCTCTGAAGGTAGTGCTGAGTTGGACTGAGAAATTTTAGGCATATTGTAAATAATCATTTGTATGTTCTGAGTATAAAGTATATAGATGCCTGGCTGTGTTCTAAGCCCAAGCATAAATTTCTTCATTCTTCCATTATTTTGTAGTATCTGTGTCTCTTTCCCCCTTCATGAATACTATAATTGGAAAGAAGTGTGCAGGTTCAAAAGTTTTGTTATCATTTATTTAAAAAGGAAAAGTTTTGGTCAAACCAGATATTCATACATAATTAAAGTTTAGTTTTCCCCCCTGTTAAAATGTCATGGATTGTTAGCCTGCTCTTAATGTTAAGTTTTTTTAAAAAGCTTTTGGTAATCATCCATGTACTCTATCTAGAAAACAAAAATTTTGGACAAGAATAGCTTTGTTAATGTTTATGTTGGCCTTTTCCTTTAATTCTGAAGACAAGTCTTCTCACTATTAAGAAAAAACTGTTACAAATAATTTGTTCTTTCATCTTGTGTAAGTAAGATGCTAAAATAGTTTAACCTACTGCATAGGAAGTGCTTAAGAAGTATTATAGTGGTTAAAAGGGATTTTCTATCCTGATGCTGATTAAATTTGTATAGGTAAAATATTATTTAGAGATGTTATGAAATTTGTAAAACTTTGACAATGTTCTCACTGTCCAGTGTATGTTGATACTAATCTTTTGCGTGTTGGGCAAAAGAATCCATGACCTTTGTCCAGTAACAATATGCATAACATCAATAAGAAACATGGTTGGGAAAACATTTTTGTTTCACAAATCACATTTCTCTAAATTAAATAAATAAGATTTGAATATGGTACCAATGCACACTGAGATACTGTTGCCAGACAAAGGTGGTATATTATTTGCCTGATGTATGAAATGACAATTCCCGAGACACTGAGATTTCATAGAGAGAAAGAGTTTATTGCTGGGAACAAAGCAGGAGAGCAGATGGTCTATTGTCACCAAAATCTGTCTCCCTGAGCTGCAGTAATTCTGATAGTTTTATAGTATCAAAAGTTGGACAACTTTTAGGGTAATGAGCACAGTAGCCCCAGATGATGTAATTAGAGGTGACCTAATTATTGAGCATGTGCATGCTTAGTCACAGAGTGTAAGTGAGAAAATGGTGGTTCGACATGATGATGGGTGTGATTTTTAGTATTATAAAGTATAAGGGACTTATATATTAAAGTTTAAACTATTATACATGACAGGCTGGCCTATTTTGGCTAGATCCAACTTCAGTTGGATCAAGAAAATTTTGGACTTGGGGTGTGTTAGCTCCGGGCTGACCCAAGACCCTTCATTAACAAACATTAGGGTCTGTCTTTAGTGATTATAAGACTCTAAAGTTAAAAAACAGGATAAAATGGGTACAAGTGAGGGTTAGTCACAAGGTTTTTACAATCATAAGGGCACAGGATAAAGGTTACACAATCATTGTCAGAGATCAAGGCAGTTGGATTACAATTCAGAGATTTCAGGTATTTTCTTCTATCTTCTTGAATATACCAGAAAGTAAAAAGGAATAGCTGCATAATGGTTTGGTAATCACAATCATCCTTTAAATCCTAACTTTATAGTTATGGAATAATTTCTAACTAACCTTATTACAATCATAAAGGAACAAGATAAAAACTATACAATCATTCTCCAATGAGAATGTCAGAGATTTCATTTATTTCCCTCTGTCTATTCTAATATGCCAGAAAGCAAAAAGAATATCTGTATAATGATTCAGCAACCATAATCATCCTAAATCCTAACTTCTTGGTTACAATATGGTAAACTGAAAATATTTATTCATATCACATAAATGAAAGGTTTTTCCTTACTCAAACTTCAGAGAATTGGTCCATATTTTCTTTGTATGTTCCCTGCTGATCCTAACTACCATTTAACATTAAATCAGTCTTTTTACTTCTTATAGTACATATACTATCAAAGGCCACCCCAAAGAATGAAAAACTGGACATATACTGATTATTTTTGTACCCAATGTCTTGGGACAAAACACTCCTGAGTGGTGATTAATTCACATAATTTTTTTTTTATTGTTGTTGTTAGGATGATTTTTTCTTTCTTTCTTTCTTTCTTTCTTTCTTTCTTTCTTTCTTTCTTTCTTTCTTTCTTTCTTTCTTTCTTTCTTTCTTTCTTTTTTTGTCTTTTTATATTGAAATGCTTTCAATCTCACAGGACAGTTACATTACAAAAATAATACATGCAGAGAATTCCAATATACCCCAACACCCTAGATACCCAGACCCACCAATATTAACTTTTTGCTATATTTTGTAACAGAGAAATTAGGATTTAAGGGATGATTTTAATTACTGAATCATTCCTTTTTTGTTTTCTGGGCTATTGGGTAGACAGAGGGGAATACCTGAAACCCCTAAACTATAATTCAGGCTGCCCTGATAT
>PVIY010018527.1:0-47390 GCA_004026745.1 Myrmecophaga tridactyla
CTGTGCTACGTTGCATTCTCTCATTTAAGCACCAGCCAATTAAGCCAAACGTCACTCATTGCAGCAGACACGCCTCCTAGCTGACTGCAGATGTAATTGGCAACAGATGAGGTTCACGTACCGTTGGCTTATGTCCGCAGCAACAAGACTAGGTATGCTCACCTGGCCAAGTTGACAACTGAATCTAACTAACACACCACACCTTGACTAAAAACAGCATCTTCAGAAGACCTATTTACAGTGGATTCACACCTGAAGGAATGGATTCAGATTGGGAACGTGTTTCATTCTGAGGCACATAACTCAGACTGCCACATGCCTTAAGCAGAGTTTGCACAGTAGCAAAGCCTTTGCCACTGAGTGGTAGGAGGACACGATGGTGTCTGTCCCTCAGAATTGCCCTCTGGCCCAGGCTTCCCTGGAAAAGAGAACAAAATTCAATTTCACAGAAGTGGCTCCATTACAAGTTCTTCATACCAAGTGTGGCAGACATTGCTGATATCCACCCCAAGTCCCATTCCCCCCACTCCTTACATTAGAGGGAACTATAATTTTGTTCTAGGAGGAGGAACAGCTCAGATAAAAATCTACATTTCATAATCTCTCTTGCCATTAGAGGTGATCACATAACAAACTGCAGCTATGACCAATGAGAAGTAGTGCTGAGATGGCTTGAGATTCCTGGGAAGGTTTTGCTCTCCTAATTTGGTGTCTCTTCATTGTGGTTCCAAGAATGACCTCAAGGTCTTCCCAGAAATTACCCTTGTAGTTGACTTTGTAACTCCTCTTACTAAGAAGCAGAAGTTATTTCCCTACTCCTTGATTCTGTCACAGAACTTGCTTTAGGCAGTGGTTCAATAGCAAGCAAGATGCAAAAAAGAAACGGAAAAGTGCTTATATTATAGGGCTTGCCCTGTGTACTGCATTTGGAAGCCTGAGATTGTCATGTGAAGACACCAGGACTAGCCGTCTGGATGACAAGGCACACATGGCCCAGGTATTCCTGTGGTTCCAACCAGCAGCCTACCAAGACTCATAAATCAGGCCATCCTAGATCATCCAGCTACCAGCTAACCGCCAACTGACTGCAGATGCATGAAGGAGCCCAAAAGAAATCAGCTGAGCTACCCCAGGCCTGAGAAATTACTCCACCTACTACAGAAGGACAAGTGAAATAAATTGTTGTGTTAAGTCATTAGGTTTTGGAGTTTATTTTCCAGTAAGCAAAAACAGATATATTCCTCTCCTGGTTATTTTTTTCCTCCTGCCCAGAATGCAAACATGAAGCAAAAGGTGGAGCAGCACCCTTGCAACTGTGAGGCAATTATAAGGATGGATATACAGATGGTATTGAGCAAAACAGAAGGAGCCTGGCCAACAGATGACATTGTCAAGTCAATTGCTACACCATCCCAGGGTTATCTGCCTCCAGACTTCATGTTTTGTGAAAAAAATAAAGTCGTGTGTGGTTAAGCCACGTGTATCATCCAGTTCTTAGCTGCAGACCATGAGAATCTACTTCAGGTGGTTAAACTAGAAAGGAGTTTATTGAAATGTGTTAGTTTATAGAGCCTCTAGAAATTCAGACAGCCAGTCTTGAATTCTATCTAGCTGGAAAAAGGGTAGCCAGATACAATAGAGGCAGGAAAGATGCCCACTATGCCATAGGACTGTTCTAGTGGAAATGCCAATGCTGCCACCTCCTTCTGCCCCCAAAACCCTGCATATGTTATTAGGGAACAGACACCAAAACCTAACAGATGCTCTGCCTCTGTACCCCTCACATGTAGCTCTCCCCTGTGCCACTGACTTCTGCCTCAAAATCTCATGCACGAGCATCTCTTTGGGAGAACCCTGTCTCAACTCATCACCCTAGCTAGAAGGGGATCTGGGAAATGTCATTTTAGCTTTCTGCTCTTTAACTCAGAAAGGCAAACTAAAGGGGTTGGAATGGGTGGTGAGTAAGCAACCACCTGTTTGGTATTTAATGACCACATATTCCTGATCCCCATATTTAAGCTTTTAAATAACATCAACAGCAAGACATTATGCTCTTACCTAATGTAATGTAACTTTGACTTATATACAAGTGAATATGTGCTTACCCACCTCCCCAAAAGGAGAGTCTCAAAGTGTCATTCATTGGTCAGTGTTTCCATCTCTGGCTGATATTTATCCCTTCTTCAGCACAGTCACAATCATACCTAGATAACCAATAGCTTAAAGTCATATACACATGTCAGAGAAAGGATAACCAATAGCTTATAAGTCATATACACATATCAGAGAAAGGAAGAAAATGCAGGTAACAACTACAGTAAGGAACACTGGCAAGTGGCATGATAGTCTGCAGTAGGAGTGGCAACAGTCCCTGGCCAACCAGTATGGTGCCAAATGGACGTGGCACTCTCTAGGGAGACCCAGAGCAGAGGAAGGAGAAGAGGGTAATGAACAGGTGGTCTGTGAGCACATGTGAGACCTCCCCAGGCTTCTGGAAATAACAGAGGGAATGGGAGGTCTTTGCACATCTCTGGGGCTTCTGCATTCATGAGACAAAGAATCAGTAAAATACAGGTTCAAGAAACTCAAGACACAATGCTACAAACACAAAAACAAACAGTTAACATCCAGATGCAAAGAAAATTATTCAATTGCACAAAACATCCAGATACAAAGAAAATTATTCAATGCACAAAACACTCCCAGAAGAAAAGCATAGTATCAGATGAAGGATGTTTAGCTCTGCAAGAAATACTGAGAAGAGAAAGGAAGGAAGGAAGGGGCTGGGCTCGTGTGAGTCTGTCAGGGGAAGACAACGGTTCGTGGTGGCTTCCAGTGGTCTGCCCAGGGCTCAGCTGTCATTACCCAAGAGCTGCTGAGGCCTAGAGAAGCTAAGTGACTTGCTGGAGGCCACACAGGTAAAGAGTGGTAGGAAAGTATCCTGCAATAGAGGACACTAGAGCAAACCATAATGGAGCAACTTCTAGGAAATGATTCTTTTGCTGGTTTCCCCATGCCTTTTTCACTTCCCTGTCAGTCAAAGAAAAGAGCTACTGTTTACTTTTGATTAGGTCACTTGATGTCCTTGGGTCTTCAGTAGGCAAACTTTCCCACCCATTCATCTGTTTCTCAGCTGAACTTCTCTGGCTAAGGGAATAAGAAAAAAAAAGTATCCTTTCTATTCTAATAGTATCTTGGGTGCTATGCAATGGAAAGGGCCTGATAACTGGAAGTCAGGAGACCTATGCTCTTCTCTTGGCTCTGCCAGCATCTATCTGGGGGATTTTGAGCAAGTCGTTTCATCCCATGAAGCTTCAGTTGCTTCATCTATGATCCTGCTCAGCTTTATAAAATGGGGTTCCTGGACTAAAACAAAAGCATCTACACGATTGCCAAGGTGCGAACAGTGTGTGATTCCAAGGCATTTGTTTGATGTTTCTAAAGATACCTCCATGCCCACATGCTTCGAGTGAGTAAAATTTTGGATGGACTAAAAATAAAGAATGCTGGATTGATTTCTGGAGTTTTTCTGAATGGCACAGAGAGAGTGGACTGAGAAAAAAAATGTTTGGTGAGTAGGGACTTATTTTGTTTTTCTGCCAAGATTTATTCCATAAGCATGTTTTGTCCTTAGGAACAGCAGCTCCTGTGTGAACATTATTTTGTTGAATGGGCATCTGCCTTGAGGACACAAATTGCAAGATTCTTATAGGCTGAGAGCCCATAGCGTCAAGCATGGAGATCAATCGTCAGAATCTTCTAAAGAAGTCAGTGGGAAAGGTGAGAGTTCAGTGTTCTTTGTTTACTCCTCTAAAATCTTGGCTATATTAGGAATTTAAATATTTAGGCATTTTATAAATATCCAATCACTGTGACAATGATGAAAACAACTACAACAAACAATATTTTAAAGAGAGTTTCTAGGTAAGTGAATATACCCGCCATTAGTCCAGAATAACCATTAAATGATTATAATAAAGAAGCAGTAAGAAAGCCAAGATGTTCAAGTTACACTGCTTGATACTAATGAAAAATTGCTGCACAGGCTGAGACTTTCGGGTAATTAAAGAAAAACAGCGATACATGGGACGCAAAGTAAAATATAAGGAATGATATAGGAAATCAAGATAATTGGATTTTTTTTTTTTTTGGTTTACAGATGAGCAAGCAGAGGGCATTATTAGGGATGTCATTGAATATATGAAGGTTTTTTAAAAAATTAAATCCTTCAGGTTAATTTCTTGTATTCCTTAAAAGAACAAGGAGGAAATGGGCTTACAGTTAGAAGAAGTGATCTTGACTTGTTAATGGAAGTGACTTGAGATGAAATTTTCTCCTTTTTTTTTTGGTAATAAAACACTAGCATGGTCAAAATAAGGTCATCCTCAGACCTCTTGCCCTCATCTGTCTTGGACATTTGCCCATTTAAAGGCAAATGACTGGAGAAAAGAACCTTAATGATCTTTGTAATTGAATATGGAACACATATGGAGACACAAGGTGGTAGAATTATTATCAGGATATCACACTGGTAAAGTGTTTGATGCTCTTCAGAACCTTTTAATCTATGTGGCAGCATTTCCACTGAGGAGGGGAGAGGACTGAAACACAGGGACTCAAATGGATGACATGAGCAGAGGTTAGGACAAACCCCTCTCTCCTGGCCCGCCATAGGTTCCCCGGTATGGCAGAGTGAGCTTTGTGGGAATGTTGGACTTGAAAAGGTGCTCGGAGATGGAAGAAGTGGTGACTGCCCAGCAGCTTCTAAGGGGAAGATTCTTACCTCAGAGAATTAACAGACTTTGGGATCCGGCTTTCATTTCTCAGGTCCACAGACTTGTGAAGGCTCCCTCTCATTAACTCACAACCACATCACCAGTTTATTTATTTATAACAGGAATGATCCTTTTCCCTGTGGTTGGAATGGCCGTGTCCACATAGGACTGATGGGATGTGTATGAGAAGGTAGAAACTGGAGACATATTACTGGGGCCAGCAGGCTGGGAAAGGACCCAACAGGACTTGATTATGCTGCCAATTTGCATAAATCCCCTGGGAAGACTTTTAGTGGTCTGTTCCTGCTGCTGCTTCCAGATCTTACTTCTTCCCTGGCGGCTGAACGAGCTCTCAGAGGTCCTTTACATGCGCCCACAGTCTATTCCTAGAATCAAGGTGTCCGGTCACTGAAGTAGTTATAAGAAGATTATTTTGTGACTATAGAATCAGCTCAAGTTTCAATGAATATTTCACGGAAAGCCTTATGATATTGCCCTACACCCCTGCTCTATTTTTTCTGGTGTTTTTACAGGTAGACCTTGGAGATGCCGTGGGTTCACTCCAAACTGCAATAAAGCTAATATCTCAATAAAGCGAGTCACATGGATTTTTTTGTTTACCAGTGCATATAAAAGCTCTGTTTACACTATAGTATATTAAGAGTGCAAAAGCATTATAACTAAAAAACAATGTACATACCTTAATTAAAATGTGGCACTGAGAGGCACGAAATAAGCACCAGATGTGCTGGATGCAGGAATTGCTACAAACCTTGAATTTGTAAAAACCACAGTATCTGTG
The DNA here is from genome assembly GCA_004026745.1 of Myrmecophaga tridactyla. Lineage (NCBI taxonomy): Eukaryota > Metazoa > Chordata > Mammalia > Pilosa > Myrmecophagidae > Myrmecophaga > Myrmecophaga tridactyla. Next base: position 5,578 of record PVIY010018527.1, read on the forward strand.
AGGTGCAGTAAAGTGAAGCCCAATAAAACGGGATATGCCTGTACCTGTTAGCAGCCTTCAGATACCATCTCCCTCTTCCCTGGAGAGAACCGAAGGTATCAGCAATTCTGTAACTTGAATTCTGAATTCTAGTGCTGACCACAACTGCCCCCTCCTTTTAAATGGCCCACTGTTTCTATAGGTACATTACTATTATTCTGTAATTATTATATACTATTCCTGTTCAGTCCAGGACATTTAGGAGATCTAATTGGAGTCACTCTCAGTTTTATGGGGCCTATAAGTGAGTCTGAGGGCTGTATGAGAGAATTGTGTAAGAGCAAGGACACCCAGAGGAGCTAAAATCTCTCCTCAAATGGTTCCGAAACAAATGTGGGAGACAAACAGCAAAAAGAGGTGACTCTATGTTCCTTCACATCTGATTTTCCTGGCACATTCAGTTTTCCTTTGAACAAAGTGAGAGAGTCATGTTGCCTCCCTGTCCTTTCCCCCATCTTCCTCACCACCAGCAGATTTCTAATAGGGTCATAGGGCATATGAAGGTGATTGCTGGAGGACACAATTTTTACTTTCTGTTTTTCTTCTCTTCTTCCCCACTCATGGCTCTCTTGGTTTGACCTTAATATGATGGTTTCAGCCCTTCCCAGCCCACCTGCTGAAGAGGGCGTGAGACATGACAACACCTCAAAAATCTCTGCCAACTCTAGATTCTCAAAAGGATCCCTCAGAAAAAGAACATCCGAATTAAGTGCATTTGCATCGGCTTTTGCTTCTGTTTTTATTATACACATAATATATGTGCTTAATGAGGGATTAGTCTCTGTAACTATCCCCAGGCACAAATGTCCTTTTAGTTCTCAGAAGCTTGGCAACCCACATCCAAGTATCCTAATTAAAAATGTGCATTCTGAGAAAAACTTGAAGTTGTACGCTCAAACCGGGGAAGAAAGCATTTCTGTTAAACTCTCCACAAAGGCAAGAGTGAGGTCTCTTTGTTAGAGAAAGACCTAGTCTACTGATCTTCATTCTGAACTTCAGAATCCACCCCAGCCACTGGAGCTCCTGATTCCTAGCCTCAGTGTGGTATGTACTGCCCTCTACTTCCCTCCTATTAGTCTTCACATAGGACCCCATTCAGTTAACACAACCTGGCCTGCTTTGTGTCTGGCCCAGGGCTCAGTCACTGAGGACCCAAAGGCAGGGGGTAAGCGCTCAGGCTCAGGGTGAATTCGGAGTTTGGGGGTTGTGCTCGTTTGAAAGGAAGTATGGACCCTAGAAAAGCCATGTTTTAATCAAAATCCCATTTTGTAACAGCAGAATAATCCCTATTTAATACTGTATGCTTGAAACAATAATCAGATCATCTCCCTGGTTGTTAAACTGGATTAGGTGATGACATATCTTCAAAGACCCATTTGGGTGGGTCTTGAGAAGTTTCTGGATTCCTATAAAGGAGGAAACATTTTGGAGAATGAAGAAGATTCGGAGAGAGCAGAGAATGCTGCAGCACCACAAAGCAGAGTCCACAAGCCAGCGACCTTCGCAGATGAAGGAAAACGCCTCCCGGGGAGCTTCATGCACAGGAAGCCAGGAGAGAAAGCTAGCAGATGACGCTGTGTTCGCCATGTGCCCTTCCAGATGAGAGAGAAGCCCTGACCGTGTTTGCCATGTGCGTTCTCACTTGAGAGAAAAACCCTGAACTTCATCGACATTCTTGAACCAAGGTATCTTTCCCTGGATGCCTTAGATTGGACATTTCTATAGACTTATTTTAATTGGGACATTTTTTTGGCCTTAGAACTGTAAACTAGCAACTTATTAAATTGCCTTTTTTAAAAGCCATTCCATATCTGATATATTGCATTCTGGCAACTAGCAAACTAGAACAGGGGTTTTACAGCATCCTAGCTCTGTGACCTCTTTGCCTCAGTGGCCCCATCTACCAAACAGATGGGTTGCTGTGAGGATTAATGAGATAATGTATGATATGCAACAGCACAAGGACTGGCTCCTTGTAAATCCTTAGCCCATGATAGTTGCTGTCCTGATCAAAGAAGGGAAAATGACAGGTTCATTCATTCAACAGGCATTAACTGAACATCTTTTATGTTGCTGATGTGGTGCTGGACACTGGATTTGCATTGGTAAACAAAGCAGGTATAAGCACTGTTCTCACAGACCTTACAATCTGGTGGAAGATGCAAATGGACCTATAAATCACAACCAGCTGTGGTAGGTGCTATGAAGGAAATGAGTTGGGGCCTTAAGTTGCTTGGGAAGACAAAGTGGACAGAAGGATGTGGGCTTAAAAGAGAAGGAAGCGGACTCAGTGAGGAAATACTCTTGCGGGGTGGGGGTCCTCAGGATGGGTTGTCATAGGAGAAGAGCCCAGGAGAAGGAAATACATTTAACAGGAGAAGCGTGTGTTTTGTTCCATTACTAGTTGACAACACTTTGAAGTCTGAGACTTTATCAGAAATCATCCAGCCCAAGTCTTTTATTTTACAGACAGGAAAACTGAAGCATAGAGAAGTGAGTTGCCACTGGTCTTAAAGCCAGTTAATGAAAGAGCAGGCATTAGAACCCTCGGTTTGTTTCTTATCACTATCTCTTATTTCTTCAAGTATATCAGGATGTTTTAAAACAGGATATTAAAAATGTGGTTTCTTCCATTACTAAAAAAAAAAAAAAAAACCCTTCTTGAAATTTCTAGGAGGGAAAATGACAGGAGACAGAGATCAGAGATCCTGTGAGAATCCTGCAAATTTTAAATGATTTAAGCTAGAGTAAGCTCCTACTTCCCCCAAAAATACTCCCTTCCCTTTTGGGTGCTCCTTTTGAGCCTATCTTTTGACACTTGGGTTATGTTAGACTCACGTTCTCAACTAATTCTGTGAGTAACTGGGTAAAGGCCCAGAGCTTGGAGCCAGCTCTGCAAAATCAGAGACCCCACCTGCCACATTCCCACCCCACACCATGCAACCCCAGAACACTGTACCAACTCCTACGGGGCCACTCGCCATCCTCAAGTCTGATGGGGCTCTTGCCATGAAGCATGGGGCCTGGCTGCCATCATCAGCACCCAGATGGAAGATGACATATGTAAGATTCCCAGCAGCTCTGCGTGAGGCAGGTGTCCTTGATGGAAGCAGCATGGGTTTTGAGTTGGACGGACCCAGGTTGGAATTCCAGCTCTGCCACTGATTAACTGGGGGACCCTGGGCAAGTTATTTAATCTCTCAGAACCTCAGTTTCAGTAAGTATAAAACAAGAATTGGACCTATTCTCAGGCTTATTGTGAGGAAACGAAATAAGTTAGGAGGTATAAAGTACCTATTAGGCTAGTGTGTCAGGTGGCAGTGGCACGTGGTTCTCAGTAAACATGCATTCTCTTTATTTACTTAATAAACATATGCATAGATAGCACATACTATGGAACAAGCACTTGTCTAAGAGCTTTACAAATATTAACTCTGTCCCCTTCTACCATCTTTATGAGGAAGAATATATTGATAGCAAAGGGGGTTTCCCATGGCAATCCACTATATAAGAAGGCCTTTGGAAATAGGAATTATCTTTCATCCCTTATCTTGGATGAAAACCATCCACCCAGTTCCCCAAGCAGGCAGCTGAGGGCTTCACTAAACTCCTAACTGCTACATGCCAGCCTAATAGTGATGATTAATAAAATAGAGATTTCCTTGGTATGCAATAGCAACTCACTCTTCGGCGTCATCTCTTGTTGTACCTCTTGACACTTTCTTTACCGCAAATACACTTGGGGTTGTGTTAGTCAGGCAAAGCTACTTGCAACTCCAAAGGCCCTGCTGTCCCATATCTCTGTGATTTTGCCTGCACCACTTCCCCTTTGCCTGCAATGGCTGTCTTCACATGTTTGCCTGACAGTAGTCTTTAAAGTCTCATTTTCATCAGTAAATTTCCTCTTAGTCTTTCCAGGTAGTACAGACAATTCTTGTCTGCAGGCACTGCTATACCCTGTCCATGGTCAGACTTGAAGAGTTTTATCAGGGTGGTGACAGTGGCCCATAGAAAGGAAGGAAGGGAGGGAGGAAAGGAAGAGGAAGAAAAGAAAAAAGGAGAATGAAACAAAGAAGGGAGTCAGGGAGGGAGGAAAGAAGGAAGAAGACATGAGTTAATTAGCCAATGACAGCATTAAAGCAACTTTTTCCATTACTGGTCACCTTTATCAGGTCTCACTGCCCCCACCAGATAGAAACTGGACATGTGGGAAGGGGAAGGATCAGATTCAAATTGGTCACCATGTGTTGACAATAAAATGGCCATTTTTCAGGTTTTATAGAAGATTGATGTTCTATTTAACATGAAATTTTGTGTTCTTATTCTCTTGAAAAATGAATAAGAAAAACATTGTAAGAGCTGGATATAGGGCTGATGAGCTTGGAAGCACAGGACTACTTAGGCACCCTACTCTTCTAATGCTCAGAGGCAGTGGCAGTGGGAGCTGGGAGGGACAGGTAAGAGTCCCTGAGGAAATATAGACCAGATGGGGCTTCCTGCAACTGGGGGCCCTAGCTTCTCTACCCACCATTAAAAGCATCTACCCTCCATTCCTAATGTTGCCTTGTATACTGGGGTAAATAGTGTTGCCCCAATTTTCATGTCCAACCAGTACCTTAAAATGTGGCCTTATTTGGAAATAGTATCTTCACAGATTCAAATAACTTGAGGTCATACTGGATTAGGGTGTGCCTTAATCCAATGACTAGTGTCCTTATAAGAAAAGAAAATAGACACAGAGACACACATTAGGAGAGGATGCCATGTGAAGACAGATTCAGAGATTGGAATGATGCCAAGAAACAAACTAAGAAACACCAAAGGACCCAAGAATTGCCTGCAACCACCAGATGCTAGTAGAGAATCATGGAACAGGTTCTCCCTCAGAGCCTTCAGAAGAGATCAATTCTGCCAATACCTTGATTTCAAACTTCTAGCCTCCAGAACTGTGACAGAACAAGTTTCTGTTGTTTTAAACCACTCAATTTGTGGTACTTTCTTATGGCAGTCCTTGGAAGTGAATATTCCTTGCCTGGCATTCAGCATTCCCACACATTGTGATGTTCCTGCCTGCCCATGGTGCTGGTAATACCAATGGGGAGCCCCCCATCTATATTAGGAAAGTGGTGGGGATGGAATGAGCATGGAAGTGAACTGAGAGCAGGAAGCCTTCATTCACCCATTCACCCATTCACTCAACAGATGTAGTGATTAATTGATTAATATGTGTTGGAGATCCATAGATGCCAGACAAAGGCCTTGCTGAAAAGGAGCTCAAAATCTCTCCCCATCTCTGTGTGTTGGGTTCTCATCTATGAGAACCTTGGTTACTTTTGGAGTTAGAGTCCCTTTGAGAATTCAATGAGTTCTTCTCTTCTTTAAAAAGCAAATTCAAACAATTTCACCTATTGGTTCAGGATGTTTATAAACACAATGAAGCCCATGCATAAATACCAGGTTAAGTACTCTTGGCTAAGATATTATAGGGTCTACCTACCCAAAACTTCTTGATTCTACACACACACACACGCACACACACACACACACACACACACACACAAAGTAGACACTTTATATCTAAGCAATGCAAGAGAACAAACTGGGTAAAAGGAAAATCAAGCACCATAATCGCCCCAGCTCATCACCTCCTCCTCCCACCGCCAGGCTCAGCCTTGCTCTAGCAAAGGGGACACAAGAAATCCTATGTCTGTAGCTCATTTGGCCTCACAACGAGTCAGTCTGGCTGCCGATCCTTCTCTGACCATCAAAGCTCAACTTAGAGCCTGAGTTCCAGCCTCAGGAATTCTGTTTTTGTCATTCACTGCTGGACCATCCTTTCCAACACTGCTTTTCTACCCAGATCTGTATGCCCCTTGTTTTACCACTGCCTCGTCCAGATCCCAGACTTTGGATTCAGCCAAAGACACCCATAACCAAAAGGCCCCCAGTGGCAGGTCAGCAGAAGTCCCTACACCTGCATATGTCAATTGCCAGAAGCAGAAGGGCCCGGGATATTTGGGTGTTAGTTCCCCCCAGTAAACCCCTCATTCAGTCTGAACTACCCCTCTCTATCATACTATCCCTCACCCATCTTGCTTCCTCCCATGCCCACCTAGGACCCTTGGGAAGCCAGGTAGGAGATGAGGTGCAGGGCCAGGATTGGGGTAAGGCAAGTGAGGTCCCTATGGCATAAAATCTAAGAAGACACTCATGGTCAGTGCCAACCCTACCCTGGCATGGCCCTATGAATGAGCACCTCCTTAGATTTCACCCTACTCACCTCTCTTGCTTCACCCTTGTCCCAGTGAGGACATCTCTAAAACATAGACTGTACTTAAGGCCCTGTCCAGACCTGAGTTTCTTTAATTTTGTTTTCAATTTCTGGGCAGGACCACACAATAATATATATATATATATGAAATTCTATTGCTGAGTGGGGAAATTCATGGAGAAAAAGAAAATATTTTATATCAAGTGCAGCAAGTTTCATGGCTGGTGATTAATGCCTTCATGAAAAATGGCAATTTTAACATTGACATGACTAATCATACCTTTTCTTTCCGTAGTAGTTTAGCATTTCCTGCTATAATAATTCAAGCCAAATATCTTATTCAAGGAAGCAGAAGTGTCAGCATGCTATTAGCTTTCTCTACATTGACCCATTTCTTTCTTCATAAACCCAGTCTGAATTTATCACTATATTGGCGTACATTAGTGATTCATAGTAGACGTCAACTGAGATTCTAAAAGTGCATCACCAAGAAGGACCTCCCCACAAAGGATAATTCCTCAACTTGTGACAACTCAGTGACCCAGCAACCCGACCACGAGTCTCTTGAGCTGTGAGGTCCCTGCTTTTAAATGGTTGAGAAAGATGGAGCAAAGGAAAAATTCCTGGGCCAAGGGTCCAGTCTCTTGGGTCCTTGTCCCAATTTTGCTGTCTAACTTTGCTAAACTTCTTAACTTCCCTGGGCTTTGGTTCCCTCATTTGGATAAAGAAAAGAGTGGCTGAGAGTTAAATCAACAAAGGCAGTTTTAGGCTTGAAAATCCTATGGTGCTACCTGCTATGACTGTCAGGACACTAAGTCTCGAGTGTCCCTTATACTCTCTCCTGTCTTTGTTTTCTGGATGGCTTTGACCATAGTGGTGTAAGCCTAGCTTCATGTCCATTCTACCATTCTGGTTTGCCAAGGTGGTTGAGGAAGGCAGAAAGGCTGTGCTGCCCTGTAATCTCACAACCTGTTCTTGAAGCCCTTTCCCTTCTTTCCTCGGGGTATCTCCCCCTACAGGATCTTCATGCCAGCTTCCCCACTGCTGGGGCAGCCAACTCATGCCTCCCTAAAGGAGGCCTCTAAGCCAGCTCACTATCACCTTCTCTTTGCTGCCATGGTGTCTGACTCATAGCTGCAGTGTAATGTGCGGCACACCCAGAGAAGAATGCATCTTGCAAACTGCAATGGGGGTTGCCTCTCTGCTCTGCCCCTTCTGGATTCCAGGAACTGCATTCTTCCCAGGTTAGAGAGTCACATTTAACTATACCTGGAAGAGCTCCTTAACTCAGAACTTTAGGTTTTTTCCCCTTTCATATATGTGTTTCACAAGAGTCAAACATGACTAATATTTGCGGTACTGTTTTAATTCTATCAGCGTTATGAGTTCGCTCATGTGTGAGTGTTTAAACATCATTAAGATTCTGAACTTCTCCTCCGGAAAATAATGTTTGGAATAAATTGTGACATTTTTCTCTGGACGTGATTCTTCTGACTACTTTGGAACACAACAAAGTGGATCGGACTGGATTGACAAATAGGTTTTATCTTGTCTGCCAACAACAATTAAATTATAGAGTCTTCCCCATGGCTATGTTGAAAAGGCTCATGAGACTGTGACTCAGCAGGAGGAACTGCCTGTTGGAAGAGCACTGTCTGCCCTGGGTGAGGAGGGAACCTGGGAACATATGGCCTCTTAATGCCATCACTTGGAGACTCGACTTCATCCTCTAACTTGATACCAGAGAGCAAAGCATGCTTTCCAACTAACACGATTGTCATCCATATTGGAGGAAAGTCACACAGAAGGTTATCATTTCATTGATAAGCACCAAATTAGAGAATAAATCACTACTGCCTTATTAGGAGATCTTACCATCACATCAACATGCATTGATGAATTCATTCCAAAATGAAGTCATTTTAGTGGAGAGTAAAAAGATTTCATTGGTATGTCATAATGATCATTATAAGGTTGACAGAAAAAGCCAGAAGAAAGGCTGAAGCCATGAGACAAGCTGCAACATGGAAGAAACTTGAAAACATCTGCCTGGTGAAAGAAACATGACACATAAGGACAAATATGGTGTGAAGTCATTTATAAAAAATGTCTTGAAATAGCAAATTTGTGGGGACTGAAAGTAAAATTAGAGGTTACCAGGACATGGGAGGAGAGGGGAAGTGGGAGTGTGCGTTTGGTGAATATGGGGTGTTAGCAATAAAATTTTCAAAAACACAAGTAGGAAGGAAGGAAAAAGGAATGGAGGAAGAAAGGGAGGTAGGGTAAACAGCAAACATAAAATCTTCCGGTCTATTCTGTATGTCCTATTTAGATTTGTTTATCCTGGTTTACCCTCTTTTCCTACCAGTACTTTTTCTGCTAGAACAGGTTCTTCCTAGTAGGGCCTGCAGGGTACTAAATGGTGAGGCCTCTGTTTCTTCATCTGTTCTAGGTTTAGACTTCAAGGGGAAAGTCCTCACCAATTGTGTTTACTTGGCTCTAGAGAGCTGCCTTTACGATTTTTAATTGCTTGGAATTTAAAGAGAATTCTGCTGGCTCCGATGCAGATAAGTATCTCCAACCCCCTCTCCACTTCCCCAAATCTTGGCAATGCATTCCATTTTAGTATTATCACAGTGCTTTCTGATTCTACTCTGATCACTGTGTGGCTTTCTTATCCTGTGACTCTGGGAGAGATTTCACTGGGAGAGAGACAACATTTTTTTCTAATGCAAATTTATTGAGCTATTTCACACTTCATACAAACCATCAGAAGTATACAATCACTAGCTCATAGTATCATCACATAGATGTGCATACAGCCCCATGCTCAGTTTTAGAACATTTTCATTACTCCAGACAGGAAAAAAACAGAAAAATGAAAACCCAAATCCTCCCATACTCCTTATTCACCATATTATTGACCTATAATGTTGGTATAGTACATTTGTTACTACTGATGAAAGGGTATTAAAATATTATTGCTAACTATAGTCCATAGTTTGCAATAGTTGCATTTTCCCCATATAACCCTCTATTATTAACTCTGTGCAATTGTGACATATTTGTTCTAGTTCATGAAAGAACTTTTAATATTTGTACAGTTAATCATGGACAATGTCCACCACAAAATTCACTGTGTTATACGTACCGGTGTTTTAACCTCCAACTGTCCTTCTGGTGATATACATGGCTCTAAACATTCTCTTTCCATCACATTCACACACCATTCTGCACTGTTAATTATTCTCACAATAACGTGCTACCATCACCTCTGTCCATTTTCAAACTTTTAAGTTCACCCGAGTTAAACATTTTGCCCATGTTAAGCACCGTTCCCCTTTCTTTAGTCTCATTTTATATTCTGGTGACCCATTGGAGAGAGAGATAGAACATTTTAAGTTGCATATAAACCAAAAAAGACCCTAAAATTTATGGATTAGGTAATATTTTCTTGGGGTCAACATTAAATGCTCTGCCCTCTCTGGCCCAGCAGCGATATATTCAACTGTTTAACAGTAGGTGGAATTTAAATCCTCAGGTTATTATGGTCTCACATGGCAGTTGTCTTCCTTCCAAGAGTTCTTGAGCCACAAGCCCAAGCAGAGCTGGCAAGCTACTCCAATAGGGAGGACAATACCAGGTGTGATGGGTCTGTGGGCTTTCTCAGCATGCAAGAGGGAGATGCACACTCACAATGGAAAGTGGATGAGAACCAGAAACTATTTCAGTAGGCCTCATGGAAAACAGGAAGCCCATTGAATCTACAATTCATTACTCGCAACTTGGAATTCTTCTCCTTCCTCAAAAGTTGCTGTTCATTGACGCTATAAACCATCGCCGCATTAACTCAGCTACTGCCATGCTTTTGTTCTTCCACTGCCACCTACTCACATTTCTCAGAGTGACCCGAGGGGAGGTCAGTCAATAGATATGAGCTGATTGGTTTGGCCAGTCAGCATCTAGGATAGAACATCCCCATGGGACCAAACTCACTTTTTTCATGGAAAGCCCCCTAGGCAACTCAATAGCCTTTGACCTATTGCAGTCAACTGGGACTAGTCAAATAGCACTGATTTAGTTTGCTAGCTGCCAGAATGCAATATTCCCAAAACAGAATGGCTTTTAAAAGGTGGAATTTATTAAAGTTGCAAGTTTACAGTTCTAAGGCCATGAAAATGTCCCAACTAAAGCAAGGCTATAGGAATGTCCAATCTAAGGTATCCAGGTAAAGATACCTTGGTTCAAGACAGTTGATAACTTTCAGGGTTTCTCTCTCAACTGGAAAGGCACATGGCAAACATGGCAACATCTGCTAGCTTTCTCTCCAGGCTTCTTGTTTCATGCAGCTCCCGGGGGGCGTTTTTGTTCTTCATCTCCCAAGGTCTCTGGCTGCGTGGGCTCTGCTGGTTCTCATAGCTCTGCTGTTTCTGGTGGCTCTCATGGTTCTCATGTCTCTCTTCAAAATGTTTCCTCTTTTCAAGGATTCCAGTAAACTAATCAAGCCCCACCTGGAATGAGTGGAGTCACATGTCCCTCTAATCAAAAGTTAATACCCATAATTGGGCCAGTCACATGTCCATGAATACAATCTAATCAAGTTTCCAACCTACAATACTGAATAGGGATTAAAAGAAATGGCTACCTCCACAAGATGGATCAAGATTAAAACATGGTTTTTCTAGGGCACATAATCCTTTCAAACTGACACAGGCACAAAGCCTGATGACCTGGTTAAAATGACCCCCTCCAGAAAGAGCTGTGCACATGGTAGACAGCTCTGGTGCCTTAGACCAGGCTCTGTCTTGTTGTCCTATTCTAGCTAGGTGACTTTTATTACCTCACTGCTACCTTCCTTATTTTGTTTTTCTATCTCATGGTGCATTTTCTGGAATGTAGTCCTCTTTTGTACCTCACCATAGTGCTGAATGATGCTACACAAAAGCAACCAAAGCTACCTCTTTGGAGGGTGTTTTGGAAGGAGGCTGTGTGGACCCAAAAGACTGCTTAGCCTTAGTCCTCCCTAAGAATTGTTCTGTTTACTATTCTCTGCCTATTCTGTTCCTTATTGTTGTTCCCTGCTTTGATTTATTTAGTTTCAGTTCCTTTTAAGCTTGGATTAGTCAACCCTGCCTCCGATATACTAAATTGATTAGTCACGAGGTGGTGTAAATAAACACCATTTATTAACTCTGTTATCTAACACTGTTCTAAAATGCATAGCGAGTTAAACGGCCAAAAACATGCCCACCCTCATGCCTCTCTACCCCCAAACTGGAGGGGCAAATGACTTGAACTAATAGGTAATGATCTATCTCAGAATGATTGCAAATGCTCAGCACAAGGCCTGGCCCATTTTAGGTGTTGTGCAACATGTTTGTTGGACAAATGGATGACTACTTGATCATGCACAGGTGTGATGAAAGTGGGATGGCAAAATCAGGGAGGCAGGAGAGGAACATGCTGGATGTTGTGTTAGGATGTACCTGGGTGATCTGAAAGGAGGTTGAAGGGCAGGCTAAAAGGGAACCATTCAATTCTCTAGATGAAAGCTGTTTCTCTGATTTAGCTATCATAGTGAGGACTGCAACTATCATTGTGACTAATTCTACTCTAAAGAGAGATTTAGAACTGTCTCAATGAGCACCAGAGAGAGACTTATTCATCACGGCCACCCAATGTCATCACATACTTTAAGTGCACCTTGGTATCCAGAAGCACCCCCAGCTACTCTGTAAAGTGCTCAGCATCTTGTTAGCACTCATCATTTGCACATTTATATTTGAAAACTGAGGCACCAAGGAAGGCATATGATCCTCAAATAAAAGGAACTTTACACACACTCTCTTTCTCCTTCAAATTGGGATGTTTTCTATTGTATATCATAAAGACTTTAGATGTAAAATGACAATTCATTCATTTGACAAGTAACCATATAATATTAAGGCCATGGGCAACAATAAGTGTAGGAAGACATGCAGTAAGTAACTAATTACAGTTCATTATAATTGTGATAAGTGCTGCAAAGGAACAGGGGACTGTGCTAAAGAGCATATATTGGAGAGCTGACCTAATTTGGGGCAAAAAGGTTTCCTTGAGTATTTGATAGTTAGAAGGATAAGAAAGAGCTAGACAAAGAGTTGATGGTTTGGAGGAAGTGATGCAGTGTTGACTGACTGGGAGGAGGACCTTTTTTCCCACTGTGAAGTGCACATTTTAATAAGTTGCCACTCCCTGCAATAAAGTCTTTTGGCTATTTTTGACCCTTGAGGGGCTGGCTGAGCAGGTAATAGTGACTATAAACATCTGAGGATTGACCGTGGGATTCTAGGAATCACAGTGCTCCCAGCTGATGCTTTTTCTTTATCATTTAGAGTTGGGTTGAAAGTACACACATACACACATGCACACGAAAGGCAGTGGGTATTCAAATCTATTCTACAGCTATTTCTTGAACATTTTCTTGCTCAAACTTCTGTGTATGACTGACCCTTACATGTATTGAAAGTTCTCACAGCAACCTCACTTCTTGCCCCTTTGGCACCTACCTATCCCCCAGTTCTCTTTCCAAGCAGTTTCATACCAGGGTTCCTCTTCATCTTTCACCACCACCACCATCACCTCCGTGTTTACTTTTTAACACATGGACATTGCAACCGTTGATGCGAATGCTTCACTGTACAATAGGTGACGAAGCCAGTGAAGCCGTCATTGGTATTTCTGTTTTCTCAAAGCTAGGGCCCTGAACTGAACTTGAACTTCAGCAGAAATGAGAAGCGTCAAGAGATCTGAAATATGATTACAACTGGCCTACTGAGAACAAAGGGATGAGGGTTGTTTCTTAAATGGTTTTTATAGGCTCCATTCTGAGGACATCACAGATGCAGCCTAGAATTGGCAGGGTAGAGGTGTGGGGAAGTCATGGGACTTTTGTTACAGGCATCTAATATTCATGGTTATGAAAGTCATATGGCCACATGATTCTCTCTCTCATGTAATAGTAAAATGCCCCCCAAAAATAAACTGTGAAAGTAAGACTGGTAAGTGAAGACTGACCATCTGCATGGAGAGGATTCTTAGGTGGTACTGTTTCCTTCTCATGTGGAGCTGCTTTATGCTGATATATTACTTAGGAAACTTCTGTCCAATTATCCAGGATTAACCAGAAAAGAATTTCACAGATGCTGTGTATAGAAGACAGAGATCAGCCCTAGAAATGAGGTTGGACTTGACCTTCTGGGATTTTAAGCAAAATGTTAATATGCTCTAGGCTGCTATTCTCTTCTCTGTAAAATGGGAACAGTGATTCCAGACTCCTAAAAGAAGGGTGAAGTGCTTTGTCACCCTTGAGAGAAGACGACAAGGCTGTATTTTTACAGTGACACATATAGGAAGTTACTATTTGACGAAAGAAGGGGAACTAGGAGAATGCAGGCCTGGTTAATTTGACATTTCAGTCCAGCTGAAAGTGGAATACATTCCACTATCAGGTATTTTACTTGTTAAGAGCAAAAATATGTGAAGTTGGACATTATTATGAACATTTAAGCAGAGCAGAGTGCTTTCGGACTATCCGTTATTATTTTTGAATCCCTGATGTTTACTTGGAAACTGTGGCTCTTAAGGAACAGAAATGAGAGTATACCTTAGGAGAAGACTATTCTGGAAGGAATCACTTTGGTGTTGGGGACACAATGAGGTTACACAGATGCAGTCCTGTGAATGATGCCTCTGGAACTGGTCAAGACACAAAAGCAGAGCATTGGGGCTCTGGGTGAGCCTCCCTGGATGCATAGATATAAGTCAGGAAACTACTTAATGCCTTATTTTACTTTACCATAGTAAAGTAATCCAAATGCAAGTGTTCAGACAGAGATGTTAAATATCTTATCTGATAATATAAATGCTCTTTTGGGGAAGGGCTATCTTTGGAAAGAAACTCTGTGTGTGCTTTTGTGTGAGTGCACATAAAAGGATTGAAAAGTGTTCCCCCTGGGGGTGCAAGGGTAGTTCAGTGGTAGAATTCTCACCTACCATGCTGTAGACCTGGGTTCAATTTCTGGTCCAGGCACATCCCCAAAAAACAAACAAACAAGCAAACAAACAAAATATTCAACAAATGGTGCTGCAATAACGGGATACTCACATGGAAAAATAATAAAATGTGACCCTACTATATGCCATATAAAAAAAAAAAGCATTTACCCTGAGAAATTGAAGAGGCAGGAGTTTGAGTTCCTGGAACTTGGGGGTGCAGAGAGGCAGCAGGAGAGGAGATGGATCCATGAGGGTGCATCGAGGCCAATGTAAGACAGCTATCAGGTACTTCTTGAAAAATTATGGCCAATGTATTAAGTTCACAATTTTTCCTTCTCTACATTGCAACTCTTCATTACAGCCTCAGACCTCTAAGAAAGTCTGGGGAATAGAAATGGATGTATTTCTTCTTGGCTGAGCAATGGAAATAGCCTGGGCAATGGGATAGATGCACAAGTGGAAAAAGTGACCTGGACCAGCAAGAGAATCTAGCACTGCCTGGGGATCTTGAGAAAGATGTGGCTAGAAAGGGAAGAGGGACAAAGGCTCAATACTGAATTTGTATAGTGTTAGGAAGAGCGTCATATGAATGTGGAAGAACTCAGAGATATGATTTGGCCATCTTTTTGCAGAAGGCTCTCATTCTTGAATCCTGTTCAGGCATTTACAGAATGGTTCCCAATGAACATTTACTGGGAGCGTTTTACTCTTTCCAGACCTCTATATTTTAGGGTAACCATATTTTTCAAATTCAACATGAAGACACATGGCCTGACAAAGGATGTTTTGTTCCCACTAAGTTTATTTACACCATACCAACGTGTCTGATGCCTGTCAGCATTTGATGCAAAAGGGTCACGTGCATCTCCATACTAGGAATCCTTTTCCAATTCTGACTCCAGGTCTGCCCAATATGATTTTTTTTATTTTTATTTTTGCATGGGCAGGAACCGGGAATCAAACCGGGGTCTCTGGCATGGCAGATGAGAACTCTGCCTGTTGAGCCACTGTGGCCTGCCCTACCCGATAGGATTTTGAAAACTCTTTGCATGGAGAGAACTCTGATCTGACAGGAAGAATCCAGCCTGCAAAGAAAACCAGAAGTTCAGATCAGAGATGTAGAGATGACACCTCTGACAGCCATTCCCAGGGACAACTGGGAGAGACACTCCCAGCCAGGTGAAGAGCATATGTGGGGAACAAAGCATCTGTAAAAGGTAATCAATTGACCCTTTTCTAAACCCCTTTGCTCTGAGCACAGGTAATGAAATGATGAGAAATGATCTGAGATTACCAAAGCCAGCCTGAAATCAGGGCTGACATTTTGGTCCAGATAACTAAGGACATCAGAAGATCCATGCACAGCAGAATGATACTTATAGTTATTAGGCTTAGGACTGTCACCATTCATGCCAAGGAGCCAGGATTGCTGTTAGGATCAGCTGTCCAGCCTTTCATGGTTTCTTGGTATAACCCAACAGTTTTCGCTATACAGAATAGACTCCTTTCCTTCTCATTGAATCCTTTAACCTCTCCTGTGCACCCTTTCTCAAGAAGCTACTGGAGGATGTGATCCTCCAAAAGTAAGGAATGAACTAACAGGGAGGGAGATATGGGACTTAAGAGACCAAGGCTCCTGCAAGGGATGATGGTGAGGGAAGCTGGAAGGACACAGATGAAGCAGGATCCCCGGGAAGCAACAAGTCTGGCAGGGGTCTGGGAGCTTTAGAAGGATGTCTCCAAGAAAAGAAAAAACAAAAAACAAACCTGACACAGGGTACATATAAATGTATCAAAAAATTTAGACTTCTGGCAAAGTTTTGGGATGAATTTTTGATAGTTTTGGAAACGGGGCAAGAAAGGAAAAACGGGAAACAATTATTAACTCCAGGACTAACAAAAACAGTTGAACAAGAAAAGGAATAATGTCATCATGATGTGTTAAATGGCTCATTTATAAATAAATAAGTCTCTCCTTCATGAGAATGTTTACATGATCATAATAATGTAATCCCTGGATATTGATACAGGCTTTAATGGATTGAATGGTGCAGCCCACTTTGGACATGTTCTTGGTCTTGGTCCACATTCTGGTGGATATGGACCCACTATAAGCAAGAGCTCTTCAAGATGTTACTTTAGTGAAGGTGTGGTCTGATCGAATCAGGTTGGGATTTAATCTGGATTATTGGACTCTTTATTAGCAGAAGGAAAGTCAGGAGGGAGAAGCCACAGGGAGCAGCCAGAAGCCAAAAGTCAATGGAATCTGAGAGAGAAAGGAGAAGACATTGCCATGGGCATTGCCATGTGATGGGAAAGCCAAGGAGCACCAAAGACTGCAGGCCATCCAGAAGATACTGACCCCAGGAGGAAGCCAGCCTCCTAGTCTCTGAAACCGTGAGCCAGTAAATGACTGTTGTTGAGCCAAACTATTACATAGTATTTGTTTTAGCATGTTTAGAAACTGAAACACAGCCATAATTCATTAAATCATTTTGGGAAATTGGAAGCCTGAGTGTGCGTACACACAGGCATTTGTGTGTGCGACAAGGTGTGTGTGTGTATGTGTGTGTGTCTGGGCCAGGGCGATATGCAGATATATAAGGAATTGAAATTCTTGATTTCCATACTATGAAATTAGTAGATATTATGTGAAACTGAAAAATCCAGAAAAGCAATGTGCACATACGACGTAGAGATCAAGAGGGAAATGGCAGAAGGAAAGAGCAGACGTGGTGGTCTCTAGAGAGTGGATGCTGGAGCAGGAAGGGGTAGGGAAAGCACTCTTTTAAATATGGACATGTGTTCTTTGGCTAGAAATTAGAAATAGCCTAAAATAGAATGAAATAGAACTCTCAGGCACATGTCACTCAGGGTCCTTTGCAAGATGTACACCACAGTATAACTTCACCTTTTTAAAGGTTAAATGAAACATCTTGCCACGGCCTCCCTGTAAGCACTTTCCGCAGACCTGATAGCCTGCATGTACGCAGGCTGGACCCTCTGTGCATTCTAGTCCCTTTACCTGGCATTGCCTTTACTCCCTCCCTCTACTTGGCCAGCTTTCTGTTGTTCTCTCCGGCCTGATGGAAACCATGCCACCTCCTCCAGGAGACCTTCCCTGGTTCCTTGAGGACAGAGCTCACTGCACCTTGCTCTGTGTCCACCCAGTGTTTCTGTTATAGGACAGTAGTTGATAGCTGGTATGTCATCCTTGAAGCTCATGGCAGGGCATGTCTAATGAACGCCCTTATTTCCTCAACCCTGCACAATGCCTGACACCTAGTAACTCCTCAATATGTACCTACTGTATGCACAAGGAGCTCCTCCTTCCTTGCTGAGCAAAAAGTGAAAAATCATGAAATCCTGAGTGCTCATCTGATTGCAAAGTGGCAATGGAGTCAGTCGGAGGAGACAGCGCATCTGTAAACTATGCAGGGACAGAGGCTGCTGACCAGATGTAGGGAACACACAGGTGCCAGGGGAGAAGCAGGAGTCCCGCTGAGGGATGTCCTGACTGCGACCTTCCCTTGGTGACCCGGTCAGTATGGCAAGGGGGAGAGAAGGTTCCGGGCTCTGAGTCACAGTGTGCCCAAGCACAGAGCCTTGGGGATGCCCGCTTGTAGCTTTAGCATTGCACTTGTAGACTTGGTCCTGCTTTTCATATTTTTCAACTGAGAAGGCCAGCAATATTGATACTTCAGACTATTTGACTTTCCCAGTCTCCTGTTTCCTTATATTCTGCCCTCTCCACTCCCACAGTAGGCTCTTCTTTTGGCTCGCTGGACTATAGACTCCATTTACCAGGAGACATTGTGCATTAACTCTTCTCCTGCCTGGGTCCCCAGCACCCTGGGGGTCACCCAGCTTTGCCCTCCCCATGTTGCACTGTGTGGGTTTTGCTTCTCTGCTCGGCTGTGAGTTCCTTGGGATGGAAACCATGTCTCACCCCGAGCCCTCATGCCTGCAACCTGTGTCTAATAGATGGTTGCTGAGAGAAAGGGTGCATAGCTTTTAAATTCCTCCTACCCTATGTCAGATTATGAGAGTATGAGAACTTGACTTCGAGCATCACGAGGAGCAAGTCCCCTTGCCCCTCTGGGCTCCATTCTTCATTCATCTCTCTAGGGGGGTCACTAGAATTTGAGCGACTCTGATGGCTGGACCAGTCCCAGAAAGAAAGGTGGGAAGGGTCAGAAAGGAAGGAATTTTACACGTCCTCTCAAATTTCAGGGGACAGGAATACACATAAGCCCTAGATATTTGCAGAGTTGCCCTGCCTAGGGCAAGGGCTGAGTGGGCTCCATTTCTCTGTAAAATTTCACGATGTCTCCTGCTCCAGGATTCTGAGCTGGGAAGACGCTCTCCTGAGAGGATGGGATTCTTCACCCAAAGCTGGCCCCAGTCTCAGAATTTTAAGTATTTTGTTTTCTTCAGGTACCTCATGGAATAGAGATGCCAGAGAGAAATCAGTGGGTGCCCCAGGGCACTGACCTCTGGTATTGTAGATTTATTGGCCTCTCACCATCATTTCTGCCACAGAGAGGGGAAGCAATCCAGAAATAACTCATAAAGGGAGCTCACAGTGCAGGGATGGGGGCGGGCAAGGAAAAGCTGTGAATGTAGCCTGGCAGCTCAACCCACACGAGAAAGCCCTCGCCTTAGTCCGGGGCAGATTAACAAGGTTTGATGTGACTCATTCTGTGAGTCAGACAGGGGAAGAAAAACAAGCACGTCAAAGTCTAACTTTCGGATGTGTAAAGATTTAGCTGTCTGATCTGTGACCAAGTGGTTGATTTGAAGAGCTGGAAAGGAAACTGCCAAGTTCTTTCTCCTTTCATTGTTCAGGGGCCGAGCTTTCTGGGGACTGGCTTCGAAAAGGCTCAGGTGACAGAACAGAGAATCCAGACAATCCCTGGCTGCCGCAACAGAAAGTACTAGGAAAGAAGATAACTGGCCAAGGCCTAGAGTGGAGGCTGGGAGCCTCCTTTATGCTGCTCTGGGATCCCCTTCATATCCTGCTTTTTTCCTTCAGGCAATAATATTCCTCCTGCATTTCCAGGTGTCACTTGCCTCGTGGGTTCCTACACCCTTTGTTATGTGGTTCTCAAACCTGGCTGCACATTGGGATCTTTTTGGGAGATTTAGGAAATACCGATGCCTCGATTCGACCCCCGAGGCACAGATATAGAGATTTCTGAAAGCTCTGGAGGTGATTCCAGTGTGCAGCCAAGGTTACTCATCATCATCCTCTTCCAATTTATAAACTCTCCTTGGGAATTTGGAGCTTAATCTTTTCTCTAATTGTCTAATGAGATGTTCTGTCCTTCTGTTATCTGGGGAGATATTTCCATGGGATGTGAAGTCATCTCCTCTACCATGAACGAAGTCCAGTGCATCTGATATCGGTACTAAAGAGAAACCAGTTATAGTGGACTTCGGTTATTTTGGGTCTGAAAGTGGAGGGCACAGGGCAGCCTACTCTCTCTCTCTCTCTCTCTCTCTCTCTCTCTCTCTCTCTCTCTCTCTTTCTGTCTCTCTTTCTCTCTTCCTTCTCTTAACCCTCAATCTTCCCCTCTCATCCTTCTTCCCCAAGACACCCAAATGCCAGAAACCCAGAGCCCATTCTAATTGGTCTTTCTTTCCCTTCCTGCCCACTCCCTGAACATTTCCCTACTTATTCTGTAAGCCAGAACACAGGCATACAGGAATCTTCCACCAGTGACTCCCACCACATGATCCAGAAGAGTCCTTCCAAACTCCTCATTCTATAGAGTGCACCAGCTGCTCAAGGAACTTCAGTTCTAGGCAAGGGTGAGGCCAAGGAGACACTGCTTCTCTGGGACCAGGATCCCTCAGGAAGTGAATATAGAGCAGCAGTTCTCATGTATTTTGGTGGCAGGACACTTTACAGTCTTTAAAATTATGGAGGACCCCAGAAGGCTTTTGTTTCAGTGATTTTTACTTATTGACATTGACAATATTAAAAATTAAAACAGAAATGAAAAAATATATTTATACCCAGAATTTATTTAAAAAAATAACAATAGCAAACCCATTCCATGGTTACATGATTTTATATATATATATATATATATTTTTGGTTGCATGGTCCAGGAATTGAACCTGGGTCTCCCACATGGAAGGCGGGCATTCTAACCACTAAACTACCCATGCACCCCTTAATATATTTTATTTAAAAATAACTATATCTCCCAAACAAAAATATAAAACAGTTAGTAAAAAGAGTGGCATTGGTTTACATTTATGCAAATCTATTTTTTAATGTCTTCTCCTGTATTCAGTCAATTGTGATTCACACATTATGCTGCTGCCACTGGAAAACCATACTGTAAATTTATGAATGAATTAGAATGAAAAAGGCAAACAATGTCTTAGTATTACTTGAAAATGGTTCTGACATTGAGGACTCCCTAAAAGGGCTTCAGGGACCCCCAGAGGTCCTCGGACCACGCCTTGAGAACTTCTGGTATAGATGATTATGTATTGGTGGATGGGATGATAATTAAACCCACCTGATACCAGACATAGCCAGCCACAGGGCACTTGAGGGTAGATCCCAGAGATCCTACAAAATGAGAGAAAATTAAGTAAAAATTGATTTGACTGAGTACAAGCAAGACATATTGCTAATGTCGCATATATGTCTTCCTTGTCAATTTTTAAATGCCTATGCAACCTATTCTATTTCAGATGAACTTGGTTATGATGCTTATGTGATTGGGATGTTGAACATGCATGTTGCTGGCAGGGCCAGAGCTTTTTGCTCATGCAACATGTTGGCTAGAAGAGTTTACAGGCCAGAACATCAGACATTCTAGAAACCCTGGGTCCCAGCCCTGCCATGAGATATGAAACCTTGGGAAAAACACACAACTGGTTTCGCTTGAGTTTCCTTATCTGTAAAAGATTAAATAACTGACTTCCAAAACCTCTTCTATCTTTAAGAAGTTATCTATTTACAACTTTTTAAAAAAGTTTTTAAAGATGGGTTAAGGAATTGAAGACTTAATCATATAACAGAAAAATAAGAAGGAAATAAAAGTGAATGTTTACCATATTCTGGGTAGGAGGTGGCTTTTAAACACATTTCAATATGTTTAAACATATTTAAAAATATTGATAAAATGTGGAAGATATCAAGAAGAAAGTAAAATTCACCAACTGCATTTTTGTATATTTTACTTCTGTGCACCCTTTCCAAATCACACTGAACCCGGAATTTTATATTCTGATTTTTTTTTTAGGTAAATATTGTCACTAAGTATTTACAAAAAAAGTCTAGGTAACTCTATTTAAATGCATAAGATTTAACTATATGGGCATATCACATTTTGCTTAATTCCCCTTATTTTTGAATATTCAAGTAGCTGTGTTAAGATTTTGGAACTGTGAGTGATCTTGTTTCTATTTTGTTTTACACTGTTCTCTGGTGGGGTTCAACCTTACTTTTATTATTAAAAATTATTCTAAGGTAAGAACACACTTTAGCATACTATATTATCTATAAGAAATGGTGGGAATATGCGATTGTATATGCCAAGGTTACCATATTCTTTGAAGACTCCCAGTGCAGGTTTTTCTTGCCTATCGGCAGGCCCTCAGACCTGACAGGACTGCAGTGCCAAAGGTGTAGCTGGAATTCCAAATATGACCAGCATGTGATTTACCTCCCTGTGATTCAGGCTATATTCATTAATGATCCCATCTCCATCCGATAATCAGCAATTTGTCATTTCACCACAACCCAGCCCTGAATATGTAGCAACCACCATGGAATTCACTTTTCCTGAGTCTTTTGTGCCCCTGCCCAGTTCCAGGAAGCTAATGCAGAGGCGACTTTCTGCCTTTTCTCCCCAAGCACTATTAAAGGGGGGCCCATGAGAAGCAGCAAAACCCAACAGGAGCCAGAGAAGCCACAGAGCTGGACCCTCTATTTGTCTATTTGTCCCTAAGAACATGTCTAGTGTCATAGGAACATTGCATTTGACTCTCTGAGGAGGTGAATGTGGACTGAGTTGCTGAAAAATGAAAATCTTGTGGAACTAAAGGTCCTATATAACTGAGATTTAACTGAGGAAACAGAAAAGGTGTGGAAGTGAGCCAGAAAAAGAGTTCCCACCGCTGAAAGAGTGCCCACAGCCACACCTTGCCCACAGGTACCAAACCTGGCCACGCTTAGCTCCAGTGAGCTACTTCCATGGTTCCTTTCCCTTTCCAGGATTCATGTAATCCCATAATTGTCTTGGTGGGACTTGCACATCTTAATGGAACTGAGCTTTCCCTACACCAATTTCCTTTACAGAGAAAGTCCACTACTGCACACAAACCTTAGGAATCAGAGCTGGGCTGCAGAGCCAAAGTCATTGGTTTTCCAGGCCCATATTTTCTCAGGAGAATGACAAGTTTTGAGACTAGTGGCATTTCAGTGGGAAGCAGATTTTCCTTCATATTGATAGTGTGAAGTGGTAGGTTTAGCTCTAAATTAAGAGCGATGAAATGCCCAGAATTGTATTTGGGTTATTTCAAGAAAGTGTGACCCAGTATGGGCCATGGAAAGAGCTTGAGATCTGAGGATGTTTTCACTCACAGATCCTAAAATAGCAGGTTAATTTTTCTCTTCAGAGTCTTCAGGAAGTGCTTCAGGATGAGGCAAGCCTGTGGCTAAAACACTGCTGAACATGCTGCTGGAGGGATAACCCCAGGAGAACTCCATTGCCTGATGCCACCAGCCCTCATGGAGGTTGGGGGTGGTGGGAGGTGGTGGCGCATGACAGATGGGAAAGCTCCATGGCTGGGCAGCAGCCTCGCCATGCCTTCCAGAAACACCGAGATGGTGCATGGTCTAAGCGAGTCCTATCTACAAATGGTGGCTCCTAACGTAGGATTAAAATAACCTTGCTATGTGACTGGAAAGCCCTCATGTGCTATCCTGCTGTGATGTGACTAATGCAAGCCCATTACTTCTCTCAGACCAGACTCTATAAATACAACTCTATTTTAATTTCTAACTGTATTATTTCCCTATGTTTAAAAGTAGCTCATGTTCAATATAGAAAATGTAAGAGGTATACCATTTCTTATTTTCATCAGCATGTCTGTTAAATAATACAAATGTGAGTGGCATGAAATAACACAGGCAAGCAAATCTAATATCCACTGATGTCTCCTATATGTCTGGGCATTGTACCAGGAAAAGCAGAATGTTATGACATTTTATCCTTACAAAACTCCTGCAACTGTTTGCATTATATCTGTTTCATAGGTGAGCGGCCGAAATCTCAGAGCAGTGTGCTGCCAGCCAGCCTCCGCGTATACTGTGGTCTTTTAAAATCCAGTTTTCAGCTCATCTTTTGAAAGAACTATTCCCTGGGAAACTCTAGCCAACCATTTTCCTTTCCCGGGACCCCTTTACCTTTAAATGCACCATTTCCACATGCCTGCGTGCACTTTAAATGTTTTCTTTTTTACTGCTATTTTAATACATTTATTACTCTCTCTGTTGCAACTGAAAATTTTCAAGCACAGGGAGCATCTACTTCACCATGTCCTGAAAATAGCAAAACATTAAGTAGCTGTTGAACAAAATGCTGAGCTGACTTTACCCAGGGGATGTTTATCTTGAACCATTTGTACCAGATTTGTTTCTGTAATGGTCTTGAGGGTCAGAGGCACACAGCGGATAGAAGGTCTGACCCTTATGGTTGTAATCTTCCCTCCTCATTGGCAGGCTTGATTTGGGGAAGAAAGCTGGACTTCATAGGGAGGCTATAGTGGCTTGGGCGTGGGTGAATCATCAAGTAGATGTTGAATGCAGCCTGCCCTGGATTTTCATTGCATTCAAAAGGGACAGGTGAACTGAGTGAAACTACCCCTTGTAAAAGTTCTGGCATTCTGGCAAAAGGTGAGCTCAGTCCTGCTCCCCTAGTACTTCTCTTTACTGGGTGTGCCAGTTTGAAAGGATTGTGTAAGCCTTGTTTTACATTGAAAAGCCATGCTTTAGTCATGATCAATCTTGTGGGGGCAGCCTTTTCTTTTAATCCCTTGTTCTGCACTGTAGGTTGGAAACTTGATTAGATCATCTCCACAGAGATGTGACTTGCCCAATTGTAGATATTAACCTTTGATTAGATGGAGATGTGACTCCACCCATTCCAGGTGGGTCTTGATTAGTTTAGTGGAATCCTTTAAAAGAGGAAACATTTTGGAGAGAGAACCGAGAACCATGAGAGCCCACGCACCCAGAGACCTTTGGAGATGAAGAAGGAATATGCCCCCAGGGGAGCTTCATGAAACAAGAAACCTGGAGAGAAAGCTAGAGATGTTGTCATGTTTACCACGTGCCTTTCCAATTGAGAGAAAAACCTTGAACTACATTGGCCTTTCTTGAGTGAAGGTAACCTTTTGTTGGTGCCTTAGTTTGGACATTTCTATAGCTTTGCTTTAATTTGGACATTTCCACAGGCTTAGAACTGTTAACTTGCAACTTAATAAATTCTCCTTTTGAAAAGCCATTCCATTTCTGCTATATCGCATTCCAGCAGCTTGTAAGCTAGAACACTGGGTGTACAGGGCAAGGGGCAGTCCCCGCAAGCAGACTCCCCAACTTGACAGCAGGAGCTGTGCCCCATTCATGTCTGTGTGCCCAGTGCCTACAAATGTGTCTGGCACATGGTAGGCGTTCAATAAATGTTTTGGTGAATTAATAGATGAGTGATTTTTTTTTTAATCCCTTGTGAAATATTGCCCCAAGACCCAGGGCTTAGGAAGGAGGAGGGATCATCTGTTTATTTGTCATGTGAACTGTTACCTATCCTCTCCCTGGATTCCATCCTCTGGGCCTGTGCTAATTTGCTTGGTTGGTTTACCCATCAATAGTGCTGATGGGAAAAAGCACAGGGTGTTTTCTAGCGGGATTTCATTTTCTCAATTATTTTGGCATGAAGTTCCATTCAAGCCTGATTTAGTAGTATTGTGGTGCATTTGTTGAATAAACTGAATTACAGGGTGATCCATTAGAAGCCCCTGATTGCAATTTTGTATACAAAGGCATACAACAACTTAGGAAAAGGTCAGAGCACAAAGCAAAAGATACCCAGATAACCTCCCCTTCCCCACATCCTTCCATCGGCCCACACCCAAAGAAAAATGTGAAAAGTTGCAAACCCTTCCCACCCATCTCCTCATTATTCCCTTACATTTCTTTGTCCCACCCTCTCCCAGACAGTCAAAATTGAAAAACTAGAATTTGCAAATCCTCAATGCCTCATTTGTTTCTCATCTGTTTCCTAGATATATCTGTACCTTTAGATTTTTAAAACTGTCTGCCTCTCAGCCCCAGAGGTGGGTGACAGCATTAGATCAAGCAATTGTAAATGTCTTCTTTTGTGTTGCATCTGCCCCACAACTGGATCTAGTTGATTTACCTGTAGTGAAAGGGACAGTAACCAGAAGAGGATTAGAGTACATTCTGGAGCAATCGAGGGAGGAAAGTAAACCAAGTGCCAAGAGGATATTATATGGCAGAGCTATCTGCCAGAGCAGAATGAGCTCAGAGAGGAAGAAAGGGACCATTTTCCAGGGAAGATCCCTGTACTTCTTAGATATGGAATTTTATCAGAAGCTTGATGATTTTTTTTTCTACTGTAGGCAATTTACAGCTACATATGGTTTAGTAGGTTTTGTTTATAATGGGTGTCCTTGAAATACTGTTTTTATTGATGAAATCACTCTTTTTGAGGCACCCTAAGCTCTGAAAAATGTATATTTTAAATTACTTCTTTATATACAGACTATGTATGGGCAGTGTGGGTGGATTGGCCCAAAGCCACAGAATATGGAACATTTTCTTTGAATGTAAATTGTGCTTGACCTTTTGGGAAAGAAATATCATTTTTATTGAACAAATGCATATTTATCATGGGCATTTTTTTGCATGAATAAAAGACAACAGTGAGATGTCGAATAATTGTTAACACTAGTGGCAGCTGCTTCAAGTCAGCAGATTTTCTCCTTCTCTCCACCCCCGGGACTTCTGCTAAGTGAGTCTCCAAGAAAAGAAAATTGAGAAACCTCTGCCATGTGTATTTGCACACTGATCAAGAGACTTACTTTGCAATTTTTACCATCTGTAGTTATAATCTCTACTGTGGAATTTCAAAGGGACAATTACTTGGGTCCTGTTATGCTTTTTTTCACTGTTTTCCTCTCTTCTGCCCAACCCTCCATGCCTGTTATTCTGCTGGACTCAAGGAAAGGTAATCAAACAAAACAATAAGATCTAATGTGTGGCATATGATCCATGCCTTCTTCCATTCCCCCAATTTTTGTAACACTCCCCCAAAGGACTGCATTCTCTGTAGTGAGTCATGGGTGATGGACCTGGGAAATGCCTGCCCAAACGTAGGTGGAGAAATCAGGAGAATGGAGCCTAAGTGGGTGGTGGAGATAAGTCAGGAAAAGATCAAAATTCAATTTGTAGTGTCTTTGTAAAAGATTCATCAAAAGAGTGATCTAAAAGAACTTAGAAATACTGGATATGATTCATACTATATAATGTGAACAACTGGAAAGTTTTTTTCAGGGACTCGGTAAAGAATGTAGAAAATTAAAACTATGCCTTAAATTTTGAGGCAGAATGGTTTGTTGAAAAGAGCTCAGTTTGGGTTCTGGACAGATTTAGAGTTAAACCCTGTCCATGCCATTTATTAGTTGTGGCACAGAACAAGCTACCTCGTCTTTCTCCCCCTTCATGTCCTCATTTGTAAAGCAAGGATAACATATTAACTTTGTGGTTTAAAGCTAATATATGTGAACTGTCTGACATATAGCATTCATTAATGTAGTCTTTGCTGTAGTGCTCTATTTCTGTGGGATAAATTACCTCAAAACTTAGTGGCTTCAAACAACAAATATTTACTATCTCAGGGTTTTGATGGGTCAGAAATCTGGGTGCCTCTAGCTCAAGGTCTCTTCCAAGGCCAAAGTGAAATTGTTGGGCAGGGGCTGTCTTCTCATTCGAAGGCTTGACTGAGGGAGGATATGCTTTGAAGCTCAGTTGCCTGTGGTTAGCAAGCCTCAGTTCCTCACTGGCTATTGGCTGGAGATATCAGTTCCTTGCTATGTAGGCCTCCCTGTAGCTTTCCTCAAAATGCCAAGCAAGAGACAAAGAGAAGATCCACAAGACAAAGCCACCATCTCTTTGTAATCTAGTCTTGAAAGTGATAGCTCATAATTCTCTTCACATTCTATTCATTAGAAGAAAGTCTCTGGGTCCAGCCCACACTCAAGGGGAGGGGGTTACACAAAGGCAGGCATACAGGAAGGTGGGGTCATTGGGGGCCAATGCGGAGGGTGTCTACCACACTTCTATTTGCCATCAACAAATATTTATTGAGGTCTCTTGTTTGCCAGGCACTGTGCTAGGTGTTGAAATCCTATACTAGGGAGTAAAAGGAGGCATGGGTCCTGCCCCTATGTAGCTCATAAAGAGGAAGACAGTCATCAATTCATGTAAAATTCTGACTCAATTCATGTAAAATTGTGACTCATGGTACCCAGCAGCCGGTGAGCATTTTCCCGAGCATGTGATGCATGTGCCCAGATCTTACACTGAATGGGAGCAAACAAGGTAAAAGGGGAGGAAACATCATCCAGACAGAAGGAAGAACAGGTCCAAAAAACGCAATTTTTTTTAAATGAATTTTTGTTAATAAAATCAATCAACATACAATACGAACATTCTTAACTTATGAACATTCCATACTCGGTACATAATCAATGGCAATATCGTCACATAGTTGTATACTCAGCCATGATCATTTCTCAGAACATTTGCATCATTCCAGAAAAAGAAATAAAAAGAAAAAAGAAAAAACTCATACATACCACACCCCTTACCCCTCCCTCTCACTGATCACTAGTGTTTCCATCTACCCAATTTATTTTAACGTTTGTTCCCCCTATTATTTATTTCTTTTTAATCCATATGTTCTACTCATCTGTCCATACCATTGATAAATGGTGCATCAGAACAAGGTTTTTACACTCACACAGTCACTTGTGCAAGCTATATCATTATACAATCATCTTAAAGAAACCTGAAGGGCCCCAATTTGACATGACCTTCTTAAAATTGTAATCCCGAATTAATTTATGGCACTGGATCAACCTGGAAAAATATTTACTGTATGTAGCCATTTCATTTCACCTCCATCAATAGCAACGCATCTCGAAGCCAACAGCATGTGGTGGGAGGAGGCTTGTGTGGGGGTCTGTGTCTCACTCTCAGTTTGAAGCGGCTGACCTAGCTGGCCTGGCATGTGATGTGATGAGTTTGGGGAGGGACAGTGCCAGGGGTGGGGCGGAACATCAATACCCACTATCCACACTGACGCAACTCACAGAGAGATTTGTTCCAGGGCTGCATAGGTAACTCAGAAAGCTCTAGAGCGTGCTTTTCAAATGCTAATGGCCACGTGCATCTCATCACGGTCTGGTTAAAATGGAGATCCTGATTCAAAAGATTCAGCTTTGCCACTCAGTTTATGAATCCAAGATCAGCAGCACTGACTTCACCTGGGACCTTGGTAGAAAGCACTTGAATCTTCTGGGCTCCACCCCCAGAGATGCTGATTCAGTTGGTTTGGGTGGGGCTCAAGAATTTGCATTTCTAACGTAACAGCCAGGACATGCTGGTGCTTCCACCACACTGCTCTAGACTCTCAGAGCTCAAATATACGCAGAGACCTTCCAGGAAAGACTTTCAACGCAGGCTCCTAGTAGGAAAGAACTTAAGGAAATGTATCTTCCGCGGGGAGAAAGTAGGAAGACTCATCCCCTCTCCTTTCTAGTTAAATCCTGGATAAGGGGAGTAAGAACAAGTGGAAAGGAAGCTGTCTATACCTCCAAGGTATAACTCGCCAAGGAAACACAGATAGTGTATTTCTTTCCAGAGTCCTCCAGGACCACCAGGCTCTAGGTGATCAGGAGATTATAGGCAATGCAGTGTTGAGATCCGAGAACTTGACTTAGACTTAAAGGACCTACAAGTAATCCTCAGCTCTGTAACTCAACTAGATGCGAGACTCTGGACGAGACATTAAGACTTCAATACTAGTTTCCTCATCCTTAAGAGGAGACTAATACCAGCTTCAACGGGCTAACAGGATGGTTGTAAGAATCAACGTGATGCTGCTGCTTACTTCTTCCATTTTCCCCTTCCTATTCCATTCCCTTTTCTCCACTACCCGCCCCCCTCCCCTCAAGCATCTATGTGAGAAGGGTGGGATCAGGAGAGTCTCCTGGTGAGGAGAGGGTGGCCTGGTTCAGGGTGAGGAGGGCTTGGAGGCATTTTAGAGTCTGGGAAGAGTGAGCAGGGCATCTGCATGCAGTAGAGGTGGGAGTAGCCCCAATGACAGAAAATTGTCTGCCGAGAGTGAAATTGGTCAATTAAGTATATAAATTAAAGATAATGGGAGCTAGGTTCTCTTTGTTGGAGAAGAGAGCTACTAATATGGAAAGGGAGAAAATTAGAATGAACCCTGTGGTGTTAGATTAGACTTGTTTATAGATAGATGCAGAAACAAATATAGATGGTCGTGTGTATGTGATCCCTGGTTCTGTCCATTAAGAGGTTCAAGGGCCAACAGCACCTCAATAGCCCGAAGAGCACCTAGCATTCAGATCATCCCACTGCTACCTTTCTGTTTCCTTGCCTCATTAATGCTAGGTCCTGAGTTTTCTTCTTTTCTGAAAGACTCCTGTTCATCCTTCACAATCCAGTTCAAATGTCACTTCTTCTATGAAGCCTTCCCTGATTTCCATCCTCCTACTGCAGGCAAAGTGAACAACTCCTTTCTTTAGGCTCTAATAACTCTTTGTCTCTTTGTACAGTCTGTTTGTACAAATCTCTCTTCATGACAACCATGATTGTAATGTAATTCTTCACTTTGTTATATTTGTCCCTCAACAGACCATGAGGCCTTGGACGGCAGAAACTGTGTCTTACTTAACATGGCCATAACCAATTCAGTGTCTGGCACCTGGTTGCTGGTCAATAAATGCCTGTTGAACAACTGAACCAGTGATGTGGCTGTGGCATGCTGTTAGGATGCTCACCAGGCCACTAACAACACTGGTGTTGAAATAGGTCGAGGAGAGTATGAGGAGTCTAGGACATGCACAGTATCAAGTAAGTAGAAAATTTCCCCCAAAAGCTAAGGTTTTCTTTTCTAGATTATCCTGAAACACTTACATATGTTGAGTTGTTTTTATTCTTTCCCCACATCCCAGAAAAGCTCTGATAAAGTCTTCTCTAGTTTATTCCGCTGCAGAGTGGGGAGATCCTGACCCGGCAGGGGGCCTGTGATGGACAGCTGACATCTGCAATGGACAGCACTTATCCTTGTCACGGAGGATGCTTTGTAGGAGGCTGAGGTCTAAAATGCTGGTCAGAGAGCCAGGTCCTGCCCCAAATCTGACAGGAGCCAGAGGCAGATTTCAGAGTCAGAGCAGGACCCAAAAGTTTGGAGGGAAGGAAATGAGACTGAGCCTCTGCAGAGTGGAGGAAGGGGGCATCATAAGGGGTCAACTTCAGATTCAGCTGGCATATGATCCCAGGGTTTCTGGGCATTAGAACACCATGGGTGGGAGGGTGGATTGGCAGATTCACTTAAAGGGTGTAGAATGTCAGATGACAATGAACCATAGGTTGTCAAGGCTTCTTATAGCATCACAAATATTTATTTTTTCGGTTTATGCCAAAGCCTACCTTGCTTTTTGTGGTATGTCAGTGGTCAGTGAGATGCATCTATCTGGGAAAATCCTAAAGTGATCCTTGTGCTGGGATGATAAAGCCCTGCTGAGCCTGCCAACCAAGGCAGGAATAAATCATCTAAGGCATCATGTCTCAGCTCACCTGAGGTCTACTGAAACTCGCCATATATCCATGATAAAATCAATTGGAATGTTTTTCCAATAAACTTTATGTTA
Source organism: Myrmecophaga tridactyla (assembly GCA_004026745.1). NCBI lineage: Eukaryota > Metazoa > Chordata > Mammalia > Pilosa > Myrmecophagidae > Myrmecophaga > Myrmecophaga tridactyla. Next base: position 36,938 of record PVIY010018527.1, read on the forward strand.
TGCAGGTATATCTATCCTTAAGCTAAGACAAAGGAAATTAGGGAATGATTCATTCCATTTAACAAAAAGAAAAAAATATTCACAATAGAAAATTCTTTTATAGAGCAAGCTGCCTACATATATTTAAAAAGAGCTGGGAGTAGAGAAGCATGACTGATGGAACACATCTATAGAAGTCGATTATATCCATTCCATATGTCTGGGAAAGAGAGCTGACACATTCTCACAAAATCAAACAGTTCAACAATTGAAGTTCACAAAGGAAGAGAAGCATCGATCCCAAGCTTGTGACTGAGGAGTACAATTCTGGAGGATTTCTTAAAATCTTCATTTTTGTTTCACTAGCTCAGTATTTACTGAGCACCTACTTCTTTGCTTGGCACTGAGGACATAACAGTGAAGAAGGTAGAAACAATCTTTAATCTTATCAAATGTTCCTTGAGTAGGGAAGACAGACAAAATACAAATAAATAGGTAAATAATTTAAAAGGCTGCAAAGTGTGGTGAATGTTGGGGAGAAGACAGCCAGGTAGCTGAGGGTTTGTGTTGGGGAGAGGCTGGTGAGGTACCATTTTAGAATGAATGGCCTGGAAAGCCTATTGGTGGAGTAACATTTGAGCTGAGATAAGACAGATGGTCAAGAGTCAGCATGGGATGAGTGGGAGAGTTCCAGGCTGCAGGGATGGCTTGTGTGAAGTTGTTGGGTCAAAGAAAGGACTTGGCCAGTTGGAGCAGCTGAAAGGAGACAGAAGACAGCACCTGGAGCTTACTGAGCAAAGGAGTGTCATGGGATGTGGTTGAATCGGTCGGAAGAGGCAGATCACATGGGGCAATGGGGAACCACTGCAGGGTTTTAAGCAAACGAATACTATCAATTTTTACATTTAAGAAAGTTAGCCTGGATGGCAGCAGAATCAGGCTGGAGGTGAGGAGACCATTAGCCACTGAACAAGGAATACTGATGACCTGGACTAAGATGACAGACAAGAAGGAGGCAGTGGATGGGTTTGAGATACAATCTGGAAATAGGATTGACATACTATGCTGATTGCTTAGATGTGGACTAGAGGTAAAGGTAAAATCAAGACTGACTTCTAGGCTTCTAGTTGAGTAACCAGCTGGTGCCATTTCTTGAGATGAGGAACGTGCACAGAAAAGCAGCTTTGGGCATGCCCCAAGACTGAGGACTTGACCCATCAAATTTCTGCCTATTCTTTTATGAGGTGTTTTATTCATTCGACGTATAAAATAATGATAACTGTTAAAATAGTGATAACTGTTCTAATAAAGATTAAGTCCCTATTATGTCCCAGAGACCATGCTTACAATTTACATATATTATTTCATTCATTTTTTACAATAAGTTTGCCAGGTATGTACAGTTGCCCCATTTTACAGAAGGAGAAATTGAAGCTCAGAGACATTCCAAGGTAACACAGATAATAAGTGACAGAGCTGAGCTCTGATCTGCACTCTCTAGACAGTTTCATTATTCTCATGTAGTTTTCTTGACCTGTAGATCAGATTTCTTACTTGGCATTCCTTTTCTCTTCTCTTTAAAACCTTAGCAAATTTAACTGTGGTTTCAGCCAAGGTCCTCACATTTGTTAGCTTGCCCTGTTTTGTTGCCTATTAGACATCTTAGAGGGCAGATAGAAAGGGGGCTTCTGGAGGCTTCCAATGGCCCCATCAGCAAACGCCTTCTTCAGAAAGAGTGCTTTCTCATTTCTGGGAATGTTTCTGTGAAAATTGGAGCTTTGTTTATCTGTTGTAGCATGACAAACCACCTCAAATCTTAGAGGCTTAAAACAAACAACCATTTTATTATCTTCCATGAATGCAAGCGTGGACTGTTCAGCCGAGCAGCTCTTCTGGTCTTCCTCAGGGGTCTCTTATGCAGTTTCAGTCATCTGAAAATTCCACTGAGATTCTGGGGCCTTTGGGCCTCTCTCCCTCTCCAAGTGGCCTCAGGGTCTCTCTTCTCCACACAGGCCCTGCATGTGGTCTGTGTGCGTGATCTCTCCAACAAAATAGCCAAACAGCTATAAAGTAGCCCAGGCTCCAAAAGGGCAGAATAGGAAGCTGCTGTGCCTTCCAGAAGGAGCAGAGAATTCCTTCTGCAATGTTCTATGGTTTAGAGGGAGTCCCCGGGCCAGCCCAGAGTCCACATGGGAGGGACAAGGCAAGGGCCTAAGTACTAGAAAGTACAGTTCGTTGGGGGCTATCTTTGAAAGCTAGCTTTCACATGGGAAAACTTAGGACAGAATTTTATCTCATCCTTTGAAAAGGATTCTCCTAATATACTTAGGAAATTTTTTCACAACAGTCTATGTAAGAGATCAAATCATGTAAGAGATCAAACTGACAATGGTCAAAGGCGAGTTAGTCAATTTAGAATTCTCAAGGTAAATATTTTCTCCCTGGTCCTATCTGCTCAGCTCCTTACTTTCACCATGAGAAGAATTCTCTCTTAAAGCCTCCTCAAGAGTTAATTTTGTTTCAGTTTTGGAGTCCACATCACAGGTGACAATCATAGAAGTCTTATAACTTTATTTCAAAATTGGATTCTAATCAACTGAGAGACCAATGTTTGATTCTAGCCTTTAGGATCAGCCAAATAATTCATCTCCCCTCTTGAGAAAAATTACAACACAGAAATCTTTCTGTCATTGTAGGAAGTACTTTTAGTTTTTCCAAAGCCATAGAAGGGATCTATTTTTTTTAATTTTAAATTTATCATATTTTTAGGATAAGTAATGTAGTTTCATAGTTCCAAATACAACCCCAGCTCTTGGACTGGCATTTTCTCTCTACTATCAGTCTCTTATTTTCTTCCAGAGATATTTATATTTTTTCCAGAGTTATTATATGCATATATAAACAAATATGCATATATATTCTTTTTTTCCATTTTCTACGCAAATGTAATCACCCTCTACATACTAACCTGCTCCTTCATATTTTTTACTTAGTAATTTTGAACATTCTATATCAAAATATAAGGTTTCCTTATTGTTTTCTTTTTTTAGAGCTGCATAGTTTTCCACTGTATGCATGGACCATATTATATTTAAGCAGTTCCCTGTTGAGGGGCAATTAGATTCTTTTTGACAGTTTGCTATTATTAACAAAACTACAAAGAATAAAATTATATATGCATAATTTCTTACATATGTGGGTTTATCTGTGGCACAGATTCCTTGGGCTGGAATTTCTGGGTCAAAGAGTAAGTACTAATAAAGGAAAAATGTAGTTTGATTTTTATGAGTGAAATTGACTATCCCTTCTTATGTCCAGTTGTATTTCCTTTACTTTTGTGGTGATTTAAAGCTGTATGTATCCCAGAAAAACATGTTCTTAAATCTAATTCATTTCGGTGGGTGTGAACGTATTGTAGGTAGAACTTTGGATGAGGTTGCTTCAGTTAAGATGTGACCCAGCCAAATGGGGATGGGTCTTATTCTTATTACTGAACTCTTTTATAAATGGGATGAATTCAGACATGAGGAAGCCATGGAAGTAGATAAGCTAAAATCAATGAAAACTGGAAGAGAAGGGAGAGACCAGCAGATGCTGCCTTGAGCCTTATCATGTGATAAGCCAAGGACCAGGATCACCAGCAGCCTGTCCCAGAATGTCACAGTCTTGGGGAGAAAGCATCACCTAAGAGATATCTTGATCTGGATTTTCTTTTAGCCTCAAAACTGTGAATGAATAAATTCCCATTGTTTAACCTGATCCATTTCATGGAATTTTCTTGAGCTGCCTAGAAAACTACAATTGTGAACTATATGTTTAAATGCTTTTGTTCATTTTCATTTTGGGTGCACTTTTTTCTTTAATTGTAGGAGCTCTTTTTATATCCAGGAAATTAGCCCTTTCTTTAAGATACGAGCTGAAATACTTTTTCCCACATATTCGTCTTTTTTCTTTCTTAAAGTGCTTTTGCCACTTGAAAATTTAATCCTTATTTTTAGGTAGGCAAATTCATCAATGTGAAGTTCTTATATAATTTTTAGAATGGCCTCCATACTCTGAGGGGAAAAATTCAATTAGTTTCTTATAATAATTTTATGATTTCATTTATTAAATGTAAATCTTTTATTTTTGCTCAATTTATTTTGGTGCAAATGTGAAGCATGGAGTCATTTTTGGTTTTTTCCAGATGTTTATGTATTGTCTTAACACCACTTATTAAATCATTCATCCCCTTTTCTTTGATTTGAAGTACCACATATTTGAATATTGACTCTTCCTACTCAACATATATTATGCTTTTTTGTTGTTTGATTCTTTTCTACTTTCCCTCAAAATGCTTGAAATATTTTTTCCTATAAAACCTGTATGGTTCTTATTCAAAATTTCCCTGGATAATTAGTGTTACTATCCTAAATGGCAACTTATATCCCCTAAGAATCTACTGGTGATCTATTAATCAATCTACTCACTTGTAATTGTTTCTTTATATGAATAATATTGATTTCTGTATATTAATTTTATATATATTGTTTCTGGAGGAATGCACCTTCATCCTAAGCTTCAAAAAATTCTCACAGTTTTCTAAGCAATATAAGCTTTTCAAAGTAAAAAATTACTATTTGTATAAAGAAGCAAGGTACCAGAGCAAGAACCAGGAGATATGGAGATGATACCAATAGACTATCAAAGCTTTACTTATTGGAGGAAATTAGACATTATATAGGAAATTATGCCTATGTCATTCAGAAAATAAAAACAAGCTTATATATATCTGTACAGAGCAGGAGTTACAAAGACTAATCTAGTAGTTTTGAAAATGCCCCCAATAGAACATCTAGACATGAAATTAAAACACAAAGTTTAATGGGTAGATTTAAAAGAAGATTGGTTCATCTTAAGAGAAACATAGTGAACTGAAAGATAGATCAGGAGAAATTATCCAGAATGCAGCCCAGAAAGAAAAAAAGACATAGCTACTATATATATGTAGTAGAGTGTTTAAAATGTATGGAGGATAGATTGAGAAAGCCTAACCCATATATCATCAGAGTTCCAGAAAGAGAGATGAATGAGTGAGAACAGACTTTGAGACCATCTTTGAAAAGATGACTGCAAAGTTTTCAGAATCAATGAAAGACATCAAAGTACAGATTCAAGAAAGAATCCTGAGCAGGCTAAATTAAAAAAAAAAAAACCACACCCATACACATCCTAGTGAAAATGCAGAATAGCAGAGAAAAAGAAAAATATATTAAAAGTTGTCAGTAAAAAAAGAAAAAAAGAAACAACAATTAAGCTGAAGGATAACTTCTCAACGGTAATAAAAGAAGCCAGAAACCAATGTTATAGTACCTTCAATGTGCTGAAAGACTATACTTGCCAACCTAGAATTCTATACCTGGTAAAATTATCTTTGAAGAATGAGGGCAAAGTGAACAGATTTTCAGGAACGAAGCAGAAAATGCCTACCAACAGCAGTACCACTCTAAAGGAAATGTTAAAGAAGGAATTTCAGGCAGAAAGAAAGTGATATTGAATGGAATCTAAAATGCAAGAAGGAATGAATAATAAATACGAAACATGAACAGAAATTTCTCAGAAGAAATGCAGACAAAAAAGATAAGAGAAGATATTCAACATCATTAGAGATTTCATCTATTCAATTATTAGAACTTAAGAAGACTGACAATACCAAGACAATACCAAGTTTTAAAGGGCTGAAGAATCAACAGGCTTTCTTTCATGTGGATGATGGGGAATATATTGGAAAATCGTTTAGTATTTTCTCCTAAAATTAATCTTAACATTTTTGTAATCCAGCAATTCTGTCCTAGGTTTATATTGAAGAGAAGTAAAAAGAAATTCTTGCTAATGAATGGGAGGCATGTACAAACAATATTCATAGCAGCTTGATTTAGCAAAAAACATGGACATTATCCCAAGTACCATCAGTGAGAGAGTAAATGAAAAAAATGGCGATATAGTCACACAAAGGGGTTTTTATGTAGCAGTCAAAACAAATGAATTACAATAGTATATGGTTAATTGGGAAATTAAGTCTCAGTGGATTATATGCAGCATGATATCCTTGCATCAAAGTTAAAAACAACTGAAATTGCATATATATGCACTAAATCTATGTAAGGAGGAAAGCAATGGAATGATAAATCTGGGACTCAGGATGAGGGCTGCCTGGGGTAGGGGAAAGCAGGAGGATGGGATAGGGGAAACTACTGTGGGTAGATGAGGCTGTTGTCAAGATCCTGGGGTTGGTTTTAGGGAATAGATTTGTGGGTGTCTCTAACATTATTTAAACTAACCAAACAAGTAAAAGAGGGCCATGAAAAGGTCAATATTAAGAATGTGCCATGATCAAAACTGAATTCAGTTTAATTAGATTCTGCACACTTGTCTACAGAAAGAAAAATTAAATTAAAATACAGGCTAACAGTCAAAGAGTGGAAAGCAAAGTTAGGGTTGTAAGAACAGAAACAGTACATATCTTTCAAACTAGTAGGGGAAAAAATGGTAAGATGAAAAGAAAATCAAATGAGAAAGGAAAGAAAATAAAACATAAATAACAGGAGGGAAAAATATCATGTCAATCATAGATAAAAATACAATTAGATAAATAATTACAGTGTAAAGGAATACATGCACCAGTTAAAAGCCAAAGATTGTCCAACTGGATCAATAAAGCAAAGCTATTACCCAGAATCTAAACACTGTGGGAAATGAATGAGATTGCAACAGAAGGTATATAGTCTGTAAAAATAATGAAGATGGAAATTGTGAAAATGGCAATGCATTTTTTTCCCTCTGGACTTAACTTTGAAAGATACAATTTTATATCTAATCTTTGTTCATACTTCTACTTGCTATTTCATCCCCCATCCCCAACCCCTACCACTGTGATAACACCTTAATGGGTCTTGGGTAACTACAAATAATTATGGCTATCTTATAAGTGACGAAAATTTGCAATAATCATACACATTCCTTCTGGGAAGAATCTGACTCAGATAACGTCCTTTGATAAGGGGAGCCAGGGAAGGTGCTGGGTTATTTGAAACTAGGGGAATAAGATTTACGAGCGTTAGAAGTTCTCGATTCTGCAGCTGCCAGGAGTGTGGGATGCTGATGGCTTACAGCTGAGTCCCTTCCTGGAAATTGTCCTTGGCCAAAGTTTATGCCCACTCCCTGGGGGTCAGTGTAGGAGTACAAAGGCTCAGGCCTTCTTGCCTCAACTCAGGATATCTTAGAAGGGCCAGTTCCCTTCTTTCAACAGCATCTACCTCTTCCCAGTCCTGCTTCACTCGCACTCTTACAGGTGTTGCTGATGGCATTCCTGTTGAAACTCCTGTACACAAAGCTCTGTCCTGAGCTCCTTTTCCAGGAAGCCTGGTCTAAGACAGCTCTTGAGGAGGTGTTTCTAGGAAATGCAAGAGCTCATTCCGCCCCCCATGGGCTGTATTCTTTCGAAAGGGTTGGGAGTTTGGGACTAAGGCACTGCCCACGCAGCCTAGGCTAGTCCCTTTGTGATCACTCACCAGGCCCAGTGCTGGAAGCCTGGTGACAGTGGTCTAGCTTGGAGCTGCTTGATATTCAAAACAGCCCTGGGACCTGGAATTGTCCTGAACGGATTAATTTTAGCTACCAACCAAAAGAAAAGGAGTGCTGGGGTCATGGGCCCTGTTATGTTCCACCCTATCTAAATATTAAAGAAGAAAAAGTGTAAGAGTTGCTGATTCATCCTATTCTGCTGGCCACTTTATCTGAGGGTTTCTGGGAATTGTGCACATTTCTTTATTATTTTTTAATGCAATTGTATTAAGATATATTCACACACCATTCAGTACATCCAGAGTATATAATCAGTGGCTCACAGTATCGTCACATAGCTGGGCATTCATCACTAGAATCATTTTTAGAACATTTTCATTGCTCCAGGAAAGGAAAAAAAGATAGAGAGAAAACCCAAAACATCCCATTGCAATTATTTATTTATTTTTATGGATTTTTCTCTTTCCCTTTTAGCTCTCAAATGGTTGCCAAACAAACGAACATATGAAAAACCCAGTTACCCTTAGGGACAAAAGGAAAATCCAAAGAGCATTCAGTAGTTTGCCTGGTCGGCCACTGCCCCCCAATGTGCTGCAGTGCCAAGCAGGGACTGTCAACTGAAGAACTGCTGCCAGCTGGTGTGACATTTAATACATGAGCTTGTCCTGAATTTCAACTACCATTAAATGCAATTACACTCCACTCCGGCTCTCCAACCCAGGCTTCCCAAATTTCCATCTGTGGTGCCCTACTTACGTATTACCCAGATATTCCAGATACCTCAGCCTCCACATGTCAAAAAGCATAAAACCATCTCCATGAGAGTTTCCTTCTCTTCCCTCTAGGCGTTCATCTAGACCAAAGCTGCGGTGTCACTTGGTGTCACCTTTGGCTCCTGTTCTTTTGGCTCCTACTCCTGTATCAGTCACCACGCTCTGTCAATTTAACCTCCTAAATATTTCCCACGATGTCCCTCCTCTCCATTCCTGCCACCTCTGCCCTAATGCCTGTATTTCTGATCTTGCTATGAGGCTGGAGGAAAATGCTTCACTTGTTTTCCTCCCACCACTTCTTTTTTCAAATCTTTCTCTATACAGATTTGAGAGTGATGCTCTTGAAATACAGATCCTATAACTTCCCCTTTCATCCTTATTTTTTCCATTAAAAACATAAAATCTTCCAATAAAAAGTTAAACAATACAGAGGTATGTACATGTATACATTTAGTAATAAGTAAAGTTTTTGTAGTGAGCAGATTTTCTGTCCCCCTACCCCACTTCTGTCCAACTTCCCAGTCAACCTTCCTTTCTTCCAGGAATTGCCCCTCCTCCAACTCCATAAATGAAATTCTCCTCTGGAGCCACCATTTTCTTCATTGTCCTCTCCACTTAGGCCATGGCTAATTGGTCCACATGAAAGAGGGTCTTTTTTTTTATTTTTTATTTTTTGTATTCAGGCTCAAATAATCCAATTGACCTCTCTTTATGACTGGAGATATAGATGCAAATTTGCTAAGTTTGGTGGTCAGACTTCTCACTCTGCTGAGTGGAGAAGCCAAGGTAGCCAGTTGGAAGGGAAGAAGGAAGAACAATGCTGACACACAGAGAGGAGAGATGAGGAAAGAGAGAAAAAGAATCCTACACTGTTCTGCCTTACACAAATGAAACCATACCCTTTAAGTTGTTCTTTCATCCTTTTTCTCATTTAACCATATATGTTGGAGCTCTTCCCATGTCATTCCTTATGACTCTAACTACTTCTAGTTTGTACTTAGTAGTCTGAATGTTCCATTGTTTAGTAAATTACAACCAATAGGTTGCTTGTTCTCAAGCTTTTATCATTACAAAGAACGCTATGGTAAGTAATCTTCACAGATACACAGTTCTGTAGGACCGATTCCTAAAAGGAGAATAATTACTCCCATTTTCAAAACCTTTCAAAACTCCCCAGTGAGTCTAGGATAAAATTTATACTTCTTGAAAGGGCAGGCAACACTACATTTCTCACCACTGCCAGCTTCCCGCTCTACCTCCAGCAGTACAAACTGCTTGAGGTTTCCTGCATGTACACCATGCTTTTTCCTTATCTTGTCTGTTCCTTTGCTCTTGCTATGTCTGGAATGCCTCTCCACCTTTCTCTGCTCAACTAATTCCTGCTCATTCTTCATCGCTCAGTTCAGATGTCAGACCCTCCAGGGAACAGTCCCTCAGCACTTTTATTACAGGTGTTACATTGTGCAAGAATTCTTTGGTTATATACTGATTTTATTCACTGGATTATGAGGTCCTTCAGGTCAGGAACGGAGGACAGTAATTCTGGTGCATTGTTTTTATATCCCAAATGCTTTGCAAAGTGTCTGGAACAGAACCTGTGGTCAGTCACAGATGAATAAATGAAGTCTGCCCACAAAGATTTATCAGATCACATACTTTCACCCACATGCATATTTGTTCTTTTGGAAAGTTAATAAATCTAGCAGATTTCTCTTTCTCTAATCGAAATAACTATACAACATACTTGTATATACACATACCCTTATACAGCACAGTGTATACTTGTCTACATGGTATCAGTCATCTAAAGATTTCAAAGTACATTTTTCTTTTTTTTTTATTTTTTTATTTTTTTAAATTTGCAATATGGGCAGGAGGCACCAGGGATCGAACTCCAGACCTCCAGCACGGCAGGTCGGAGCGCTGCCTGCTGAGCCATGGCAGCCGCCCTCAAAGTACATTTTTCAATAGAATCTCATTCATTCATTAATTGTGCTCAGTTATTTTGTTCATAGAATTTGCTAGGAAAAAATTCATGTCCACCCTAACATTAAGCAATGGGTGGGGTGAGTAGAGAAAACAACTAGTGAGCTAATAGGGAAGCCAACAAAAGTGGCACCTGCCCACACATGTCTTTG
>PVIY010018528.1:0-47434 GCA_004026745.1 Myrmecophaga tridactyla
AAATTTTAAATGAACCAAAATTATCAATCCTTTTCTTGTGAGTTTGCGTTTTTGTTTTTTTTTTATGACTGCTGAATCTTTTTTATTGATATTTCTTTTAGTCCCCAGTGTCTTGGAGAAGCTAGATGGAAAAACCCTAAAATTGTGGAACTGTACCGTGTTGAGTTTGAGTTTTTATATCTTATCTATGAGGTCATTAAGATGCCCTATAAAGTACTTTTCTAAGAACATAACTTCCTCTTCAGACTTGCAATAAACCTTGATCCTGCTGGATTTAACTTCTGCAGAAGGATGGTAAAATGGGACTTCTTTAATTTCAGTTTTGTTTGAGGCCCATGATGGTACCTGTTGCTCCCACATGCTAAAGGATGAGGCTAGACCAAAAGGGTTGACAATGTTAGAGCCTGAGAAAGGATTTCTTCAAGGAAAGTTGGCTTCCTCATTCCACCAGAGCTGGTGGGATATAGAGCACACTGCTGACAGTGACCAAGCAAAACCTGAGATGTTACACAATAAATTATATCTAAGTAGCATTTCTAGAAATTATTCTTCATTTTTCTATAAGGCAGGACTTTTAAGTTCACTGTCAGGAAAAAAGAGAGTAAATAAAAAAGGAAGTGCCATCAGCAGGCATCATGTATCAATAGAGGAGACAATAATAATGAGGAGGAGTGGCTAAAATTATGGAGAATTACCAAGTGGTATGTCAGGATTCAACATGTTCCCTCATTGTATCTTCCTTTCAAACCTATGAGGCAAGTGCTTTTAAATGCCCTATTTAACAGGTAAGGAAATTGAGGGGCAGAGGATTAGCTTGCTTAGGGTTACACAATTTGAAAAGCTCTGGAGCCTGTCCTCTAACCACATGCCAATGAGCAGACTTCATTGTCACCAGATCCTCCCACTTACAACCCTTTAGAGTACAAAGGACCATGGAACTAGATCAGCAATTTCATTGTTGGGGATTGACTCATACCGCCCAAAAGGTATGTTCAGGTCCCAACTCCCAGCCCTGTGGGAATTGTAAATAAGACCTTTAAAGATGTTATTAGTTAAGGTAAGGCCAAAGTGAATGAGGGTGGGCCTTTATCCAATATGACTGAAGTCCTTATAAGCGAAGGAAAATGGACACAGAGAGAAGCCACATGGAGCGGACAGAAGCTGGAAATCAATGGAACCCGGAAAAAAGAGACGATACCACCATGTGCACTGTACCCAAGGCACCCCAAAAGTTGTGGGTTAGCCAGAAGATATTGACCCTGTGAGGTAGCAAGCCTTCTAGCCTCTGAAACCAATGAGATAAAACATTCCTGATATTAAGCCACCCTATCGTATGGTATTTGCTTCACCAATTAAGAAAATACAACAATGGCTGAATTACATCTTTTTTTTATGTTTTGCAAAGTGCTTTCTCATTTGATATCCATTAAAATGCCGTAGTACCACAGGTTTTAGCATTTTATCAACAGAGGGACCAGCGTCTGAGAAGGTTATCTTGCTATCAGTGAGGGCATTGCCCCACAGCTAACTCAGGGTGCATGGCTGATCTCGCACCTGGCCCAAACTCTGATTTTCAGATGAGTCTACAAGGGAGGCTTACTCCAGCTCACACACAGAGTTAGTCTGCCTTGCATGCACCATCAGCATTTACCTTTAAAATTACTTTGTCAGTATAACACATATTCTAAAAATGCATTTGACAAAGCAAGAATTGGTGCAGGGGCAGCAAGCTCTGTCAGCATAAATAGAGTGCTTTCTTCTATAAGTATCTTTTTTTATTGTGGAGCTAATGCATTAGAACCTGCACTTCACTTAAGTACCCAACTTTTCAATGCCTGCTCTTACCCACCTTGTATATTACATCTGATCAATCAAGCAAATCCATTTCGACATCCCGTCTAACTACTCTCATAGAGGTTTTGGTACTGAAGCAGTAAAGTACATGAGAACTTCACATAATTCAGAACTTTGAGGAATGCAACTACATAAATTGGCATTCAATCCTAACTGTGTATCAAAAAGGAATTCTTAAAATGGTTTCAATAACCCTGAATGGACTTTGTAAGGTCTGAGCATAAAAGTGCCAAGTCAAGTTCTTTGGTCCACCAGAATCTTTTCTAATAAAATAATTCACTTCTGAGTTTGAGCCCAGGTCTGGACATAAAAGGCTGATGTCAAACATGAAAGAAGCGATGGCTGCTCTTGATTAACAGGGACACATGTGGATACAGGAATTACCTGTTGGCTTATGGAAAGCTTTCAAGGTGACCCCTCATATGTCAAATTAAGGGGTTCTTCCAGAAATGTTTTTTTTTTGCTTTCAACTTTCTCACAGCCTTAATGTAATGGGTGGGTTGAGGCTGGCACTGAATGAGCAAAAGCTATGGCAGTTGCCCCCTTCCTCTGGCTGGAATAGTCAACAAATATGAAAGTGAGATGGGTGCCACAAAGGAAAGCTTTCTGGTCACAATCAAAAAAATTCAAAAGTTTCTTAGTAATCAAAATTTCCAATTCTGATGGTTGGGAATTTCCCTTCCATTAAATCACAAAACACACTAGGATGTAAGGAAGAGAGAAGTAATTTCATTATTAGTAGGATTATTACCATAGATAATGGCCAAGATTTAATGAGCATTTTCTCCTATTACATTTCTATATACCATTAGACAGTATGCTCCTGGAGGGCGGGACGGGGTAGGGCTCTTTTGCAGACCGCTGTGTCCCAGCTCTGAGTACTGTGCTTCTCATATATGGTAGGTTCTCAGTAAGAATTTGCTGAAGGAATAATCTCATCTGGTTTTCACAATAATCTTATATGGTTGATACTATATTGTATCCCCATTTTCCATATAAGCAAACTGAGGCTCAGCGGTAATTAAAAATGTGCCCAAGGTCCCTAGTCCAGTAAGGGTCAGAGCTTATATTCAACCCACAGGACCTGACATCAGACTCCACATTGAACCGCAAAACAATTTCACTGGTATTGATCAGACCTTAGGGCAAGACTGAGGCTGTCTATGAAAAGGACATTTTAAAGAAGATACATTCACGTTAGTATGGATATCATACTCTACTGCAACCATCACTTAAAAATCTTCTTCAATATTCTACAGCCACTAAACTTAAACTTAAATGACTTACCCACGAATCCTTCTTGACCAACCAATTTCAGTGCAATCTTATCAGCCAACACCGAAGAGTTTCCATGAGCAATGTTGGCAAAAGGGCCAGCATGCACAAACACAGGTGTGCCCTATAAAAGCAGAAGAGCTAATTAACCCCCAAAAGACAGATGGGAGAATGTAAACCAAGATCAGGTTGAGACAAGCAAGGTGGAACAGACTGTAGGGGAGGGTAAGGCTCACCCACATGGTGCCTGCTTTCTTAATCACTGCATATTTAATGCACAAAATCTCTCAAAGAGAATTAAAACACCCAGACTGGCTCAAAGGACCCAGCTTCCCATGTATTCTAGAATAATGTTATTCTATATTCAATACTGAACCAGGGAGAAAAGGTTATAGGAATATGTATATTTCCTACTATCACTCTGATAAGCCAGTGGGTCAGCTGATGTGATGACCGTGACACAAGCCCCCTTACTTCACCCAGCTCTACCTCTTTTCCTTAAAAAAAGTATGGTGCTAAGGGAGATAAGCCAGGCACGAAAAGACAAATGCTACATGATTCAACTTACATGAAATATCTAGAATAAACAGATCCACAGGGACAGAAAGCAGATTAGAGGTTATCAGGGGGGATTAGGGCTCAGGGAGAATGGTTACTTAATGGGTACAGAGTTTCTGCTTGGGCTGTTGAAAAAGTTTTGTTAATGGATGATGGCGGTGGCAGCACAGAATTATAGATGTGATTAATGCCGCTGAAGTCCACACTTAAGAATGGTTCAAATGGGAAATTTTATGATATATACGTATACATATATCCACAGATACAAAAATTAAAAACCCTAAAAAAAGGATGTAATTAGACCGCAATGTCCTAGAAAGTTTACTGAAAGCTTTTTTTCAATAAGAAATTCATCAATTCAAGAAAAATTTTAAATAAGCAAAAAAAAATCAGCACAATTAATGGATTATGGGAGCCATGTCATAGCAATTAAATATTGATTAAATCTATTACGGGTTGTTTCTATATTTACTATAAAATGTTTGTTATTCTGAACTTTAAAAATTCTGTTTAAATCTTTCTTATTGTTTAATTCCAAAAGAGCTGTCTCATAGGCTAGAAATCTGCTATTAAGATAACAAAAGCAAAGGAAATTTTCACTCAGAGTAAAAGGTTTGTGTCATTCTTACTAAAAAGACAAAAGAAGTCAACATATAAAAAAGTTTTTAATTTGATTTTAATGGCATTTCTATACTTTCACCTTTACCTTATATATAAGGATAGACCTTAACCCTATCTCAAAAACTGTATTCACATGTATTCAGATTCTCAAGGCTAATCAGAGCTGAGCCGGGACCATGTGCATGGGTCTGTGTGTACAAAGCCTCAGCTCCACCTGGGAAAACACGGGCTGCCCTTTCAGGACAGAGCAGGGGCAGGGAGCAACACGGGGCCTGGAGGCTGGGAGGGATGGAAAATTCCCACGATCTACAGCGGGCTGTTGGCCGAGCATGTTTCCAAGATGAGAAAGTGGAACAAAAGCAGGAAGAAATGAAAGTGAGAAAGATAGAGTTTATCAAAGCCGCGATGTAAGTTCTCCATTTGCTTTTCGGCAGGGAAAAATCACAGGGGCCTGAGAGAGTCATACAAAAGTAAGCGGAAATAACGCTGGGCTATAAAACCCAAATATACCTATCTATCAGTTTATTTATATTTAGTGTCTATATTTCTGCCTACCTATCTATAATGGCTCACTTCTTTCCAGATTAACCCTTGATGTGTTCCAAAGAAAACATTTTTTAAAAGACCTTAAAGTCTCCACGACCTCCTCACGTTGCCAGTCTCAGAATGTTGCTGCCTTTGGTAAGCGAACTGAGCTGGTAAAAGCCCAAAGACGAGGAGGCCACCGACCCATCCCCAGGTGGGCAACAGGCTTTGTTCTGCAGACTGCTGCCCTCCCTGTGGACACCTGTCCGGGGAGCACAGAGCACTGCTCTCAAGGGGGCAGACAGGTGATGGGGTGTAACCGAATCAGCAGAAGCCCGTCCTTGGTCTCGGGATAACAACTCCAAGCACGAGGTCAGCAACAGCATTGTAATTAGAAAGGAAAGGACCTTCATCTTTCATAGAAGCTTTCTTAATTTGTATACCATAAACTAATCCAGACAGCACGATCTCGCCTATGGGTGTTTCTGTCAGCGCTACATAGGGCAAAATGTTCAGCCCTCTTCATCAGGCAGTCTTCCACAGTGTCTCCACATGGTCATGTGTAACATTCACCCAGGACTTCTCCAAGGCATTCTGATTGCCTTGATCTGGGGTAGAGCCTGGCATCAGCATTTTTAAATCTTCCAGGGGACTGTGACGGCAGCCAGGGCTGAGAGCTACGGGCTGTCTGGGCAACATGGAGCAATGCAGCCCTTGAAAACCTCCAACGGGACCAAGAATTAAATGTGCTCAAATAGGAGCACCAAAGAGCAGTCTACAAAGCAACCAGTGATTTAGCTTATCCAGAGATGTAGATTCCCAGTGTCACTGATTATCAAGTTAATCCAGAGTGATCATTTAGGACCCACTGTGCAAACATTTTAGTTGTGTGCTGTGTTTTGTTTGTTTGTTTTTTCAAAACGATGCCTAGTATCTCTTTAAAGGAATCTCAAAATAACCTATGTCTCAAATGGAGACACAAACATGAGTACAGAAAAAACTGCTAAAGGGCAACCCAACCCACCAACTAATTCATCAAATGGAAACTAGACTTTCAGAGTGGGAAATATCTGAAGGTGGAAGTAATTATCAGTTTAAAAAATAAGTATTATTTAAAACAATAAAATAACAAGATTCCATGAAGTGCCATAAGATTTCAAGAAATGCTGGTATTTGGAACATAGGTTACCAGGGGCCGGTGTGGGGATAGGGAATGGGGAGTGAATTGTTGAGTTGTACAGATTTTCTAACTGTGTTGACTGACGCGAAAGTTTTGGTAATGGATGGTGGTGATGGTGGCCCTGTGAATGTAATTAACAGCAATGAATTATATATGAGAATGTGATTAAAAAAGGGAAAATTTTAAGTTGCCATATGTTACTAGAAAAATTAAAAAGAAATAAAGGACTGCACAAGACAAACAGGGAGCCCTATTGTAAAAGATGGACTGTTGCTAATAGCACAATTATAATAAATAGTACAATTATTAGAATGTCCTTTCATGAATTGTAATAACTATACCACACTGATGCACAGTGTTAATAATAGGGTGGCATATGGAACTCTACATTTTATACATGGCTTTTCTGTAAACCTATACCTTCTCTAAAAAAGGGGAGGAGAGAGAATAGAAAGCCCAACGTAAATGTGCTGCACAGGCTACTGAAATATTAGACAGATACTGAATCTGTAAGTTTCAACTTTGATCAATTATTGCTTTATTAGCCAAGATATGAATCACATCAAAGAAACTATAAACTTGGGGCTAATTTTGTTTTCAATGACCAAGAAGTTATTCCAATGCTGCTAGGCAGGTCTGTATTGGCTGGGAACACTCATGTCCCATGGGGACCCATGGACAGTGTGATAAATGTAAACTATAAACAATTAATACAAAAAGTAAATCACTTACTTCTAGTGTCTGCATCAGATTTGGTTTTATTGCATCTTTCATCAAAACTGTCAAAGCACCTGTCACCCCCTGAAGGACAGAAAAAATATTCATTTAGGTTATGACAAAAGGTGGATGGACACCTGTGGTGCCAGAGGCTGCTCTCCCCTCTGGACTATTGGTGACACAGCCTGTTGTCTGCACCTGCCTCCCCTCCAAACCTCCCCGACCCCACCCTAAAACAGATGCCAGCCATTAGCAGACGTGAGGACTGACAAGGACTAGCAGTCACTGTACTTTTTCCAGAACCTTCCCCAGCAGTGTTGAAGAGGCTCACCATAAAACATCTTTCAATCCACCTCAAAGTTTTTCAGCAATTATGAGCATTATTTCTTCATTACCAGGGGCTTTAATTTTACACAGTGAAATCTTTGAACAGAAATCGGGCTACTTACACAGGAATTACTTAGAGGAATTTATTGATACAGAAACTGTATGACGTGAACTTAGATAGAAATGGTGAGATCTAGGTATGTTTTGAAATGTGCCAAATTTGTTTTTTTTCTTCAAGTTTCATACTAAGTATCCCACAGTTTGCTGTGAAATGATCACACCTATTTAATTTTTTTGACAAGATCTATAAGCTCAGGGAGTCAGATCCATTTTTTCTAAAGTAGACAAAAGTAATCAAGACCCTGGCAAAGGATTAAAAAAAAGTCCTAAACCCCTGAAATTAGTAAGATAATAATTTGCCATTTTCCTTTCACAATTGCCTTTCAATTGCCAGTGTGCATTCCCGATTCCACTGTTGCATTTGGTTTAATGCGTGAGGAAGTAAGTGGAAATGAACAGGTCTGGGCCATCCCTTTGCAGGGAAACGAGAAGGGTACAGCACTGCAGCGGCTAAATTTGTGGCAGTGAATGCTGTTAGGAAAAAGGGGAAGGTCAGTGTGCCAAATTAGCATATAAGTTCTGAGAAAGCCCACGGAGGGCATGACAAGCAGGAAGCATCACTCTCCTCAGAAGGGACCTGGACTTGCTGAGACTTGCTTTTATAAAGTGGAAGGCAAACCTAAGGCACAGAACTGAACATGGTGTCAAGCGAGCAGACCGGCTGCAGCCAAACATGGGCCAATTTTAACTTCATCTTGCCTTGCACAAAGGTGAAGACAATTCATTTATTGCACGGGAAGTGATCTGCCCTCATTTTAAACAGCCATCAGCTACAGGGGGATGCCTCCCATCCTACCACCCCCACCCCCACGGGCAGAAGAAGAGGAGACAGTCGGGATGGGCAAGAAGGATGAGAAGCTAATAGAATTTCCTACACTTTGGTTGCAGCCAGGTAAAGGCATATTATAAAAACAGGAGTGATCTCTATGAAGCTGGAGGAGTAACAGGTTGGTGAGAGATGAAAGGAGTGTGCAAAAATGCTCTGAACTTCTGCCGTGCACTGTGCATTCTCACTCTGTACTTATAAAAGGCAGAAAACCTCTCCAACTACAAAGGCACGTGGGTAGCGAGCCCCCGGAGCCTCTGGGCTACACATACGCACCAAATCGTCGGCCGTCACCGGCTGCCCATCCTTGTCACTGGCCACCACCATTCTCCCCAGCCGCTCCTTCATGTCCGCGAGGCTGCAGGTTAGAGCCAGCACTGCCATGATCTCGCTGGCCACGGCGATGTCAAACTGTGCCTGCAACGGCAAGAGCAAGGACAGGACTCACTACAGCGGAACCGCGAGGGCCCTTCCCGTCAGAAGCACGACTAATGCAGGCCTGGGTTCTAGGGTCAGGGGCCAGTGTCCCATGCCCAGTGGCTTCCCCAGTGTCCCACACATGGCCTGTGCTTGGCGAGTTTGGGGCCACCTCCCTACCTGGCTAGTGGGCCGTGCTGTGAATTGCCCCAGGAAGTTTAATTCAGTGGTCGGTGCCAGACTGGGAATTAACTATTGATGTGATCCTCTGTGTGGGGTGTCTCTCCACCATGGGATCACAAGCGCCATGAAGGCAGGTCCATTTGGGGGGGTTCATTTCAGGATCCCCAGCATAAAAGACTGTGCCGAAATGCAGCAGGCACCCAATGCATGTTGAAGGAATAAAAGAACAGCCTGCCCGCCACACCAATAGGTTTGTCGAGGGGCTGCACTTGTCCGGCAGTGAAAGAAGATGGCTCTGTGGGCTCCCTGACCCAGTGCGTCTGATCCCAGATTCCCAGGATGAAATGTGAGCACAGCAGCAAGGACAAGTGATTCATGTGCTCTACCAAGTCAAATGGAGATAGAAACACTTCCAGGAACCCTCAAGGGTCTGGACCCATCACAGCTTGAAGCTCCCTGCAATGACCTGGAGAGCAGCTACATTTTGTGTAATGGTCTAGGACTTCTATTCTGGTCTCCTGGCTCTGACTCCAGGTTGTACAAAGTCCAATAGGAACAAAGAAAGAAGCAGGGAATGTGCATTTCCTTCTCCATATAATCCAGCCACTGCGAAAATTTCTCTGGAGAAAACCACTTCATTTGTTCCAGTTTAGTTCCCCTCGGTCCCAGGGAGAATGAGAGCCAGACAAGTTCAAGCGTATAGAGAGAAAAAATGACTGTGCCTTGGTGGAATCTCTGTATGAGATGTTTTATTATCATTTCCATCACTGATAAGTAAGGAAATGAAGAAAATAAGGAGACTTCTGGCTACTTCCTGGTTGAGATTTCATTAGTCATAGATTTGGTGAAAAGGTATTACGTAAAAGGCAAATACAATAATGCTCACTACATTTTCAGTATAATCCATCTCAAACAAAATCGGTTTTCCATTGTCAGGTATTTATAATTCTTAAACCACTCTCTTGTTACAGAGTGCATGTAAGTAAACTGATTAAAAATAGAGATTTTCCTCATAAAACATGAGGTTAGAGATATTCTCGAAATATTAAATGTGGAAGTAATAAGTAGAATTTATAATACACATACAAGTTCTTCATTTGTAATAGCTACGATTTCAAAATCTTGTATCTTGAGCAACATCAAAAGTTGAAACAAATTTGGTCAGTTTACATATTATTGTTATTCATTTCACTGAATAATGCACATACTAGAAGGCTGATCATTTTTGTTTTGCAAACAAATTCTTTCAGAATCATACAAGGGTGCACGTGAACTATGTTTTTTGTGGTTTTTTTTTTTTTTTTTTGCTTTCGTCTCTTCTCAGATTATCAAAAACCTAAAGGACAATATTCAATGTTGGGAAGAATATAAATCAACAAAACTCATCCAAAAGGTAAGGTAGAAATGTACACCAACATGGGAAAACTCAATCCTTGTTTACTCTGCACTTACACATCTGGAGACCTGTTCTGAGGATATTATCAGACAAATGCACACACACATACGCAGGGATGTGTACTACACTAAATTATGGTAGCTAAAGACTGCAAACCACTGAAATGCTCATTCCCAGGGGCTGGGTTAGTTGATTGGTGATGTGGTACTATGTAGCCATGAAGAATGATCATATAGGTCTACCTTTATTAATGTGAAAAGAGGCCCTCACAAAAGTGTCAGGGTTAAAAAAAGTGGTTAAAGGTCTAAAATACTATATGGTCCCACAAGCATACATAAAGTCTGGAAAGAAAAACACAAAAATGTTAGCACTGACTATCGCTGGGTGGTTTTTGTTTTTTCCCTTAATTCTGCATGGCCTAAATATTGTTTCAATGACCATTCATTATTTATAGTAAGTAGTTTTTGAAAAGGCTATTTCCATTCATTTTGGGGATTCCAGGAATCGACCGCACAGGGCAGATTCTACACAGGGGAGCAGGAAGGAGCATAGGCTTGAGTTAAAAACTCTGGTTGTTCCAAAACTATCTGTGGCTTTGCTGATGACATACCTTGGCAAAGTTAGTCAACATTATTCCCCTTCTTGTGGGCAATCCGGATCTACAAACACAAGGTGCTCACGTACGGGATGGACTGGACCGCTGTCTTTATAGGGCCTATTCTGTGAAAGGGCTTCTGCAACAGCCCCTTTGTTTCCCAATCTCTCTCCAGAGCCAACTAATCTCAGCAGGTGGTATACATTCCTTCCGCTTCTATTTAACATATTTCTATACATATATAACTAGGTATGCTGACTTTTTTTGTTAACACAAAAAAAGCACTACATGTAATTTACTTCATATTTTTGGAATTGAAAGGTTTTTTAACTTTTCATTTCACATTAGGTAAGAAAGTTCTATTTATGCCATGCATCTTTATACATTTTACTGCTTTTAACCCCAAAACATATCTGTGGGACACAGGATATACCAGATCTATGCCACCACCTCTACTGATGGACATATGGGTTGTTTCAAACTTCCACCATAACAAATGAGGCTGCGACAAATATCCTCATGCACAGACTTCTTTTTACATATTCAAATGTTATTTCTTCTTCCTCTTCTCCTCCTTTACCCTCCTCCACCTTCTTCCTCTTCTCCCCCATCTCTTGCTCCTTCTTCTTGTAACATTTTTACTCCCTATGGTAGTTAGATTCAATTTGGCCAGGTGAAAGTGCCTAGTTATATTGCTGTGGACATAAGCCAATGGTATGTGAACCTCATCTGTTGCTGATTACACCTGCATAGGCTAGGAGGCATGCCTGCTGCAATGAATAATGTTTGGTTTAATTGGCTGGTGCTTAAATGAGAGAGCTCAACGTAGCACAACCCAAGCAGCTCAGCATAACTCATCTCAGCACTTAGTTCAGCCCAGGCCTTGGGAGATGCAGAAAGGACTCACCCTGGGGAAAGTTGCTGGAACCCAGAGGCCTGGAGAGAAGGCCAGCAGAGATGGCCCTGTGCCTTCCCACGTAAGAAAGAACCTCAGTTGAAAGTTAGCTGCCTTTCCTCTGAAGAACTAATGAAGTAAATCCCCTTTTATTAAAAGCCAATCCGTCTCTGGTATGTTGCATTCCGGCAGCTAGCAAACTAGAACATTCCCAAAGTGGGAATTGTTAGGTCATTTCAAAACTTAATGCTAACATCCAGCCACCCAAAAGTCTTTAGCAATGTATACTTCCCCTACCAGGGTATAAACGTCTCCCATCTCCTTGCATCCTCGCTAAAATTTACTATTGCCACCTGGTTTATGTTTTGCCAATCTCACTGGTAAGCAAGCTATTCTTCATTGTTGTTTTCCAATGGGATATTTTATGATTATTAGGGAGGGTGGATATCTTTTTATGTTGGCATTTTATTTCTCCTTCTGTAAAGAGTCTTACTTATTCTATTCATTTATTCCACAAATCTTTCTTGCCCAACTACTATGTAAATGTTCTAAGCACTGGGAAGACAGCAGTGAGTAAGAGACCTCCCCCCATCCCCCCTACCTTATACAAGAGGAAGGCAGAGAGTAAACAAGATAAACAGACCTGTTTGCATGTACAAGTTCTAGGATTCGGAAGAGAAAATATTTCAAAAGGCCCAAAGGTCTATGCAATAAATGTTTTCTTATTCGCTAATAAAAGCTTAAAAATTTAAGGGCTGTAAATCTAAACTGTTCTAAAACATGAAGTTTAATACAAATAAACAAAATCTGAAGCCCGCTGTGCCTGGCTGAAAAAGTATGGGATAAACTACAGTGTGCTGCAGTGGAGACCAACTAAAATGAAGATGGACCTCATCACTTTTCTCCCACATTCTCTGGATTTGGGTGATAAGACATTATCCTAAAACTTCATCAGGAAAAAATACTTAAGCTATTAAGCCAAATAAGTAGGTTTTGTTCTTTGGTTTACAAATTTGAACGTGCCTGAGATTTTCACTTTTCATTTAGTTGACATGCAGATGTAGTATTAATTGGATGGGTGTCCAGCTGAGTATTTAAGAATTTACATCCAAGGGATGCTCTGTTTTTCCCAGGAATACAACTGAAAACACACATGAAAAGGACAGTAAGATGACACTGGAGCCATCTTCCTCCAGACTATTTCCCAGGTCTGCCAGGTGATTGGAAACGACACCCTAAGGTGGTGCCAGGACCCATGGCCATGGCAGGCAGGAAAAAGAGAAGAGAAAACCAGAGTAAGAGCCTCTGAACTAGCGAATACCAATGCAAAAAAAAGAACAGAGCCATTCCTGGGCTATGGCCCCACCTACCTGGCGGGAAAGCCCCTTCTCTGTTCTGGCCTGCCCGATGGTTATTTTCCGTAGAAATCGGTCATTTGTATCCAGTACTGAAAGAGAGGAGAGCAGATTGTGTAGTCGATCAACAAACGTGCTGACTGTGCAGTGTCTGTCTAGCAGGGCTCTGGGAGCAAACGGGCAAGGTCTGGCCTCCAGGGAGGCAACATTCCTGTGGTGGACCAGAAAATGACTAAATAAATAATCTGGAAAATGCCAGCGACAAGTGCTTTAAGAAAATGAAAGAGGTGGGGGGGCAGAGTTAGTGAGAGCAGGGGTGCACTGGGGGTCCCGTTTCTGAACACGCTGGGAGGATACATGGTTTTGCAGCAGGGATACTTTTACGTTGGGACCTGAGTCCCAAGAAGCCAACTTTATTAGAGCTGGCCCCAACTCTCCTCGTTTTCTTCATTTGCATGTTTGAATTGCACAGTTAGATTTTGTTGGTGAGAATTAGATTTGGTTAAGTGAAAAACAAACGTTTAAAGCCAGGAAACAAAGCCAGCATCACAACCTTCAGGAATAACTTTTATGACTGTTCACAGACAATCTAGATGCCACTTACTAAATATACACTACGGCACTGACAAAAATGGTGAGAGGAATTATGTATCGGGAGCTATCATCATCTGCAGGGTGAAAGCTGTTCTCCCCTTTCCCCCACGCAGCACCAGCAAACCTGCTCACCTTTCCCGCTCCCCAGCTCAGCTGAGGCCTGTCTTTTACTGCAGGTAAAATGTTCTCTCTCACACACATAAACACTCTCCTATGCCCTCATACACACACTCAAAACTCTCATACACACTCACACACTCATACATACTTTCTCACACAAAACTCCCACCCGCACATACACAACTCTCCTTCCCCCACACACACTCGTACACACTCACAAACACACATTCAAAACTCACACACTCTCTCACACTAACATGTTCTCATACACACTTTCTCCTGTACATGCAACTCTTTCACACACCTCACACACCCAGACACACTGAAACACATCCACACTCTACACTCACACACACTCTTACACAAAATCATAAACCTTCTTTAAGATCAGATATGCGCTGAGTATATACAAAAATGAAAGGAATGATACTCATTATTATTATAACTACTCCTTTTATTTCCAAGACATATTGTACATAGTCATAAAGTAAAGATATTCCCTTCTCTGTCATTGCCACCTTGGCACAAAATTAGTGCTATGTTTTTATCAACTTCATTTCAGGTCAACATGGAAACTCAGCTTTTTTCCATTTAGCAAAGAGAAAACAAGCAAAAAGAAGTAGGCAAGACTGGCTACAAGCGGTGGCACCAAGAGCCCACCTGTGCCTGTAGCATGCCCTGGGAGAGCTGGGTGGTCCCTGGTACCACACAGTGCAATGCCCAGGTAAAGAGATGTGAGAGGCATCGGCGATATGTAGAGGAGATGTTAAGGTTAAATTTCGACCCATGAGAAATTTTACCAGAAAGTAACTGTGCGTTAATGAGGCATGACATAATTTCTGGCCTCTGAAGTTTGAGCTGAAGGTACATAAGAAATGGTTTTTCATTCCAGTGATGTGCAGTCAGGGCCCATTCTGTGCCAGGCCCCCGTGCTATCTGGGCATGGATACAAAGATGGACAAGATGTTGGTCTCCGACCTAAGGAGGGTGTGTGTGTGAGTGTGTCTCAGTTTGTGTCTGTGTGAGTGGGTAACAGTGTGCGTTGAGAACGTGTGGGGTGTGAGTGTGCACGAATAAGTGTATGTGTATGTGCATGTGTGTGTAAGGGGCATCTGTTTGTCTGTTTTCCGCCCTAATACTGAAGGGCTGATTGTGTCTTGAGGAACATCCAGAGTGGGTCCAAAAGCTCATCAGATGACCAGTACTGACCATCTAAGGGCCGAAGCACTACAGGACACTACACATGGGAGGCAGGCCCCCTATTTGGCCCCACAGGAGGACACCGTTCCGATCCCCTAAAAAAAGCCGGCAGGGCAGTTGCTGGGAAGCAGTAACGATGCCAGTTCCCTGAGGAGGGCCTACGTAGGTGGGCTGTGGTCTAAGGTGAGGAGTGGTGCCCAAGGACCCCTGCAGGGTGCAGAGGCTTGGAGGGGCAGGCCTCCCGCCCTTGCCCCACTGTAAAATGTCCGCCTCATCCAGGTGTAACAGGTAAGCAGTATAATGTCTCTTTTTTTTTTTTTTTTCTGCTTATGTTAAGTATTTCTGGGATAGTCTATGGTTCTTGGTTCCATCCCATAACCAGGAGCATGAGGCCTCTAGGTTTCACGCATGAGGCATGGGATAACCGCCATCAGTGAGACGTCTCCCACAGGCGGGGAAAAAGGGGTGGCATTGAAGGATGCAGCAAAGTAGGAATTCCCAACCCCACGTGTCCTGAGTGCCTCCTCCCTGAGCACCAACTCACCAGAAGGGTCACACGACGTCCAGGTAGAAACCCACACTGCCTTCTAAACACCTGACTATTTGAAGTCCTCTGTCTACTTCATTGGGAGTCCTAGTTCTCATTTTAATTCATGGGAATAGCAAATGTCCTTCCATATTCTTCTGACCCACGTGGTTTGCCAAAAGCTGCAAAAATTTTCTTTACTTTAGGGCCCTGAGAAGTAATCTAATTCTAGTACTTATCTGGAATAATTTCCTTAAGTCGTCACTTCCATTCAAATTGTTCTGCAGCCACAGAACATTTCCACCTGCTCAGGGAGACATCAGGCTGCCCCAGGTCCTGGGCACCAAGGCCATGGGCCTTTCCTCTCTCTCCTGAGATCCAGGATGACCTACTGATCTACTTCTGCCGGCCCCTCGCAGGAGCCCAAAGCAGCCACGGAAGAATGCCCAGGTGAGTGAACTTCTCTGCCAGCAAAATCACACGCCTGGTTTAAGACATGCTTTAATGCCCACTGGCATGATGTTTCTTTCGCCCAAGTAAGTGAAGTTTTGAAGGACAGCACAAACTCACAAATACGCCGACAACGCTGACTCCTGAATTTGGGACATACTTCTGTTTTAATAATGAATGTCGCCAGTTATTTTAAAGAGTTAGGAAAAAAGAGGTAGGCTATTTTCAAAATTGCTGAAGACAGTCATGGCGGTTATTGAAAGTGAGGTTGGTCTGTTTAATAACAGAGGCGTGGCAAGCTGTGGCTCAGCCACGGGGAATATTCCAGTCATTTAACGTTAGACAACGGGGTCACGAAATGCAAAACGCTTGTGACACAAATGAACGTAAGATACAAAATCTACATGCCTAAACTATAATTACAGCTCTAAGAAAAAGCCAGATGTCCCAAAAAACTATTGAGTAGTTTTTTCAGCATAGTGATTTAATGGTTCTTATTCTTTGTCAATGTTTCCATATGGCTCTATAATGCTACCACTTTTATAATGAAAAAAAATAAAGTTTCCAAGGAGATTTTAATTTTGTCTGGGAGACAAAGGTACCCGTCAAAGTGACATTTCATGACCATTTGGAGGGTGCTTTAGGGTCTGGAAAGAACTCTCACGTTTCAATGGGGCCTCCCACAGGGAGGCTGAGTTATTACTACAATTTAGAGATAAAGACACAGAGTGAGTAGTTTGTTCAGTTTATTAGCACAACCAACAAATGGTGGCCTCTGATCTTTGTCCACCTGTGGTTTGTGTCAAAACACTAAATTCTTCATGAACTGACAGAATGGACCCCAGAAAGGGAAGCTTCACGCAGTGGGGGGAGGGGAAGGGGTTCCTGAGCTGTGTCCAAAGGGCAAGACCAGCCCAGGCTGTCAGACGGGAAGGGAGGGCTGAGCAGGGGTGAGTGGGACCAAGGGAGACCCCAGATGGAGCACATACCACGTGGGGGCCAAGGAAGGCGTCTAAGCATGGGGCGACAGGACAACAGCCGAACTGATATGAACCACCTGAACCGGGGGCTGAAAATGGAAGCCCGAAGACCTATTAGAAGGTAACTGCAATAGATCAGGCACCTGATAAAAACGTTCTGAAGTTGGGTACAAAGGGGAAAAGGGGGGAGGGGGCAGATCCGAGCAGAACAGTTCAGGAAGGACCTGAACAGCCCGTCTGACACTGACCTAGCCTCTGGAGGTTTCATAAACCACTGCAATCACAGCCCTTGAGGTACAGATCACCGTCCCCATTTCACGTGGCTGGCTTAGTAGGCAGAGTTCTGTTCCCCAGCAAAAGCATGTTCCTTATTTTAATCTGCATCCCTGTGGGTGTGAACCCATTTATAAATAGGACTTCTGGAAGATGCTATGTTTAGTTAAGGTGTGGCCAACTGAATGAGGCTGTCCTAATCTGGATTACTGAGAGCCTTACAAAGAGAACCCAGAAGTCACAGCAAAGTAGAAAGGAGAGGACACTGCCAGGTGACGGGAAGCAAACATGCAAACCAAGGAGCCCCAAGGATTGCTGCCCCCAGCACCGGAATGCTACCGACTCTGGGAGAGAGCAAGATTTGCCAGTATCTTGATTTGGGATTTCTAGCCTCTGAAACCATGAGCCAATAAATAATCTGTTGTTTAAGCCCACCTATTGTGTGGAATTTGTCAAGCAGCCCTGGCAAAGTAAGACATTAGCTGAAGGTCAGGTAGAAGTGTCAGGACAGAGATGTTTGCTCAGCCTCATTCCAGGTTTGGCACCCTTCTCCACTGTACCACCCCTTAGCGAGCCAAGATGTACAGCTGGAGAGGGCAGGGGGAGAGAGGGGAGGGCAGCACAGCCTCGAGGCAGTGAGGAAGAGGAGGGGGGAGGAGGGGGCCTTGGAGACGCATTTGAAGTGCTACAAGGATATTGGAGGAATTGTCTAATACGTGGGTAGAAGCGCACAAAGGACTCTGAGGGTACGAACAAGAGAACTACTGAGAGCTAGCGGTGTGGAAGTAAAAGGAAGGAAATAGGGTGGTGGGTAGAGGAGGAAGCAGGACAAAGACAGGCACATGGACTTTTTTTTTTTTAAATACAGAGACAAAAGGCAAATGAAGATGGGGAGGAGGGGGTTGGAGGGATAAAGATATTTTCCCTGGAGGTGAGGGTAGCAGGGAACCAGCTGGCCTTAAGACAGGAAGCAATATGGCTTTTCCTCCTAAATAGGAGGCAAGGATGAGAGAAAAAAATGGTGGGCTTGGGGAATAAATGGGAAGAAATACAGCTATGCATTTATGAAATTAGGATAAATACTCTCGATGGAACCTCCCCAGAGCTTTAGCCTGAACATGTCCCATCCATACCATCGGAGAACCCCCCACCTACCTCACCTACCTCTCTGCCACGTGATAGTGGAGGGATCGATGTTAAGCCGGGCAAACTGGCTTATCTCCTCTTCTGTCAGCGTGCTTGGGTCAGTCTTATTTATTCCCAGTTTCTAGAGATTGAAAGGAAAAAAGGTAGCAAGTTTTAGAAAAAAAGAGAGCATGATATAATCAAGATTACTTATTTCGTTTTGTTTTCTCCATGACTAACGAAGCCTTAAAAAATGAAACTGAGTTTTTAAAGAGCCCCAAGTATTTCCAGAGTTCAGCAGAGTCTGGGACCCCCTGCCCTAAATCCTCTCTACGGGTGATCAGGTTTATCCAGTTTCACACGCTTTGAGAACAAAACTAGCTGTACTTAGATGCCCCACAGGCACTTGAGCCCTTTATATCTAAAACTGAATTGACCATCTTTCCCTGTCCCATTCTTTGAATCCCTGCATCCAGGGTGGAGTATCTTGGTGAAAGAGATGACCATTTAACTAACTGCCCACGTCAAAAATTTGAGAATTAAAAAAAAAAAAAAAATTTAAGAATGATTCTTGATTCTTTCCCTGTTTTAGGTCTCCCACAAGCCAGTCACCAGGTCCTATTGATTTGGCTCCCAGTTATATTACTCTCTCCTCTTCTCTCCTTTTCTTGGGGTGGAGGCAAACAAACAAAAATACTAAACAGAAATTCTTTGATTAAATTGTAGGTTTGGTCTACTTCTATAGAGAAATGCCTAAATCCAAATGTCTCCTACAAGTGAAAGATGCTGAAAATTTTGAGACAAGCTTAAAAACATAAATTGGTATTAACTATATAGCTTTCATCGTGTGACCATGTGATTGCGAAAATCTTGGGGCTGGGCGGTGCAATGGTGGCTCAGTGGCAGAGCGCTCGCCTGCCATGCCAGAGACCAGGGTTCGATTCCCAGTGCCTGTCCATGCAAAAAAAAACAAACACGAAGCAAAAAAACCATGGGGCTGACACCCCCTTGATCCAGTGTATGGGTAGATGAGTAAAAAAAAACAAAGACATGCATGAAAAGAAAATATAGGTTGGGAATACAGGGAAAAAATACCTCTATATAAATTACTATGGACAATAATTTTTAGTACTACTTTGATAATCCTTCATCAGTTGTAACAAGTATACCTACTGTTTAAAAAAAAGTAAAATTACAAAAAAACTTGTTAACAGTTGTAGAGAATTTTCCACATCGATCAAAGTGTGGGTGGTGGGGCTGAGTTTGGGAATCCTGTATTTCATGCATGATTGTTCATTCACCTACAACTTCTCTAGCGAAATGTTAAAAGAAATGGATGTGAAAATGTGGCTAGTTGTTGGTACACAGCTTGCTGCCATCCGCCTCTGCCCACGGCCCTGGGCTTCTGGGGGCTGCCCTGGTGCCTATGCCGTGCCTGGGAAGAGCACAATGCAGTCCACGAAATCAATGCTTCCGTTTGCTCCTTCCTGTCCCAGACACAAATACCAACAATTCAAGCAAGACCAAGTCTGTTTTTTCAAAACAAGTTGTTGCTAATTTAGTGAGACAGAAAAAGCTAAAACTTTTAAAGCATCTACTTCCGTAAAGGACGCTTTCTAAGAAAGTATTTTTTTTAATGAAGAAGTATAAGAATCTGGAAAATAGAGACTATGTCACAGCTGCCAAGAACAGCAGACTGCACGTTATTCCCAATCAATTGATTTTTGTTTTATGTCAAGAAACAAGGGGGTTTTGGTAGGTTGAACTACTTCCCCCAACAAAGGACATGTGCTTAATCTTAACCCCCCTTCCTGGGGATGGGATGGGACTCCATTTGAGATAGGACCCTTTGAAGATGTATAATCCTTAAGGTGTGGCCTTCTGTGTGAATAGGAACATTTAAGATCCCTATTACGGGGTGGGGGAGGGCTTATAAATAGCCAGACGCCAGAGAAACACGGAGGAGACCACAGGTATCCCGATATCACAAAAAAATTGTGGCAAGCCAGGCACCAGAACGCTACAGACTCTGGGAGAAAGCACGGCCTTGTCAATGCCTTCAGTTTGGCTTTCTAGATTCTGAAGCTATGAGAAAATAAATGCTTGTTGTTGAAGCCAACCCATCAACACTATCTAATGCCAACCAGTGGTGGAAAAGTATACCACTAAAGATTATTTTTCAGTCTCTAAACAGAACTAGGGGAAATCAATGTGGTTAGCAGGATATATGCAGCAAATAGGATTAGAAAACCATAACATGGATAAGAATAAAATCATGTTCATAAGAAAAAACTTATATCTTGCTGCAACAAAAATTGAAGCTGATGAATTTTCAAAGGCTGCCTTATTTCCTATATTTTAAACATAGTCCATAAAAATACTTGCGTCTACAAGAGAAGAACTCATGAAAATACTAAAAGGTTAGTTGACAGAGGTGCTTACAGATCAGCAGCCTCCCCCCGACATACACACACTTTACTGTTGCAGAAACTGAGCCCCACTGAGGAAGTGGTTTTGCCCACACAGTGCTCTGGTGTAGTTGCCAGGTCTAACCCTTCTAGCCCTCTGCTCTCTCTGCTGTATTTTTCTCCCTCTTTAAAACCTCAAACCCAAAAGAATATCTGAAAACCAAAATCATGTCAAGTTCAGAATTTCTGGCTTTGACAATCTTTGTGATGTGTTTTTTGGATATTTTCTTTTTGAAAAGAAAACACTAACTATAAACTTACTCTTAGTCGAGCAAGCTGAATTTCTGAAAATTCCCGGGCACCGTTCACTAATGGAACCAGCCGACTGTACAGCGCCTAGGGGAGGAAAAATCAATACCCACAAATGGACCAACCATCAACTTGGACAACTACCAGGACATAACAAAGTTTATTAAATTTACAACCAAACCGTCTAGATTACAAACCCTATTAAAATTCTTGGACTAGTATCAACAATGGAGACTTTAAATTGTCATATTAATGTATCTCACTAGATCTGAAACAATGTACGTTGCAAAAACGGTGCATAAATATATTTCTCGATCTAGACCCTGACCACAATCAAATTAATATGCGCCTGGATTCTGCTTCAAAAAACTGACCAGGGAATGAATTTAATTAATGAACACCAGGACCCTGTTGTACCACATGTCAGGAAGCACCATTTTTATCTGCAGCCTGTGTCCATGAAGAATTAGCACCTGTCCCCGTTAGGTGGGTAATCTACCTCTTGAACCATATGCACCTGCCGCCCAATGAGGGGGTCTGACCTCTTTAACAGCACCTCTAGGATTGCTGCAGGTAGTGTTCGTCTTGAAAAGTTAGTACAGACCAGAGACCAGGCCTTCAACAGAATGAAGAGATCTGGTCTACCAACGACCTTCAAAACTCAAACTGCAAAGAATATAGGGCTTAAAAAATTCAACTAATAGCTAGAACCTTCTGAAAAGATTTCATCAAAAAAATGGAGAAGAACTGCATTGTTGGCTATTACTGATGTGTGAATCTTGGATCCAGGGCTCAAAAGTAGCAGTATGAGTGCAGATGGCACTGCTGCCACTTTTGCCTGGCTTACCTTTAAAGCAAGCAGCATATTTTAAGCCTTCACTTTTGGAAAGGTATTTTTAAGTGCAGATGAAAAAAAAATACTCAGGTGTCTGCTTCTAGGACAGAGCTGGGAATTCTGTCCTACAAATGTCTCCTGCAACCTGGGTAGAGACACAGTCGAATATGTTGTTTGTTCCAAAAACTCCTCTATCTTCTGGGAGCTTGAGAAAGATGTGGGTCTATGACCTAAGATATTTGCCTTGAATAAAACCTGTAGAAAACTTTTCTTAAGATAAGCAAGCTCACAATTTACAGAAGCCTATGGAAATATCAAAATAAAGCCTCAGAAGCAGCAAAAAAAAAAAAAAAAAAAAAAAAATTCAACTAAGATCATTCTCCCAAGAATTTGGCAAGGCCCATAAACCTATTTGAGAATCTGCTCAAAGTACAGGCCTTCACTCCCTAAAAAGTAGGATCATATACAACCACAACATTTTGAATAAAATTTCAGCATTCACAGACTTCAGAGGCATTTCCATGAACTTCTTAAGAATACAGGAACCCCAGGATAAGATGCCCAAAGGGGCTCATGAGGAATCGTTCCCACCTTATCTGTTTGTGTGCTTTCATGCAGGATCCTCGTGTCGATTGCAGCTGCCAACAAGTTGTTGGCAGCGGTGATGGCGTGGATATCGCCAGTCAGGTGGAGGTTGAACTGGAAATGAAATGAAAACGTCTTTCTACTGTTTTCAAACAGTGCTTCAACAGTATTTCAAGCAGTATCTGAAGATTTCTCTGGGTAAATAAAGCATTATGCTAATTACATATCCTTATAACGAACTGAGTCCACTAGAGTCTAAACCAGAAAACCAATGTCAAGTTCTCCCACTTGACAAGACAGAACTCTCTGGAGCAGCTCTCCTCTCAGTCTTCCACTCTTGGGTTACAGAACAAAACGTTCTCATGGACCTAATGACCGACAAAATTTGTTTTCCTTATTTTATTTCCTTTACTTTTATGCATTTTTTATTATTTCAAAAATAGAGTCATTTCAAATATATTTTGGAGTGAGGCAAAGCAAAAAATAAACAGTAACAATTGAATACTATAGAGCATTGCACAAAGTGTGAGAAATGAAAAAATACATCACCCTCACAGTGCTATTAATTCTACTAGTTTCCTTCTAACTTCAAAAGCTTACATGATAGAGTAACGACATCCTTGTAATTTGCTACCATCTTTCAAAAAAATTTATTCGCTTATAATCTTGTTTGTATACCGTTACAGCATATAATGGCTGTATAATTGGGAAGATGTACCCAATTTCATCTGTGTTTTAAACTTGTAAAGAAGCTTAGAGTTAAAAATAGCTTTTTATTTTCTTTTTAATTAGGTGTTTATCATATATTTCCAAGAGTATGGTTGGAGAATATACTTGGAAAGTGTATTTTATACTTGGCTAAAGTGTCTCCGTTAATATCATCAAATTGCCTTTCGAAAGGGTAAAGCACCACCTGCAAAACACTTGCAGAGCAGGTACCTCAGAAAAAGTACCTTTTGATTGAAAAGATAAGTTAATTTAATAGATGAAAACTGGTGTTTTAAGTTGCATTTCTTTAATTTCTTGAGAGCTTAAACCTTTACATTTACCTGTTATAATTGTATTTTATCACTTATAAATGTTCACTGGAGAAAATATGAAAAATTCCATTTGAATGTATATTTTATAAACTGTATTTATAATTTTAAAAATTGGGATTACACCTTCCCTAATATTTTATACCATGGCTAGTTATATTTCTAGCATTTTTACATCATTAAATAGACTTCAAAATAGTTTTGAAAAATTCAAAATATTTTTTAAGACTTTGTGTCCTATTTTTAGACATTTTTGCTTTCCCCCCAATTGTTTAATGTCATAAACTATATGGAAATAAACAGCTTTAAAATTAAATCTTTGAGCACACAATCACTTTTTTGGATAAACTAAAAATGAATTTATTTGGACTAAAGGGTTTTTCAGGCACTTGATCCACATTTCTAACTCCCCTCCAAAAAAGTTTTATCAACGTACACTTCCTGTGTAACAGCGTATTTCAGTTTCTTTTGCCGGGTTTAAAAATCCTGCTCTGAGAATTCGACAGGTAACGTGGTCACTGATGGTGGTCCTAATGTAGATTTATTAGGGGCGGTGAACCTTCACTGGCTAGCTAATATTTCTTCCCCGATGTTTCTGTGGAACCCTCTGCCCATTTTACAATAGGATGTCTGTTTTTTCCACACCATCACCTTGATATCTACTTGAATAACTCACAGGCTCCAAACAGCACTCTTCTTCTGACTGTGACCTCACCCATCACAGCTCAAACCACAAACCCATCACTCTCTGGTTCTCCACTTCCACAAATGATCCTGTTGAGTCATTCAATCCCTGGGCATAGTCCTTGTGTCCGCCCCTCCTCTCACCTCCACATTTTAGTCAACCCATCAGCGCACAAGTCTTAAGTCTGCCATCTTTTTTTTTCTATCCTCACTAAGCCAACTGACCACCAACTTTTCCCTGGGCAGCTGCTTCAATCTCCTTCCTAGACTCCTACCATCCACTCTGGGCTGCTGCATCTGTTCTCTACACAGGAGCCAGAGCGCTCTTTAGGAAATCCAGTTTGTACCTTGTTACTCCCCCATCAAGATCCTTGCACAAGCTGACGGTGATGCTTCAAGTAAAATCCAGGCTCTTGATCATAAAATGCAGCAGCTGGAAAGATCTGGCCCTGCTTACATCTCTGCTCTCTCTCTGGCTCCCTGGGCTCAAGCCACACTGGTGGAGTCTTCCGGTCCCTCAATAATCCAAGCCCTTTTCCTGCATGGAACATTTCCTTCATTCTTTGCACGGCTGGCTCTTAGTCACTTTCAGTCCTTCATTCCATCTGGAATGTACTCTAATATGTTTTCATATGACTATGTGAATGTCTGCCCAGAGCGTCAGGCACTGAGCTAAGAGCTGGGATCCAGAGGTACAGAAGTTGCAGGAGTCATTGTCCTCCAGGAACACAGTGCCTGCACATATTCAAGCCTCTCAAGGATCATAAGATAGCTCACCACACTCTGAGCAGGATGCCAGTAACCTCTCAAGGAGTGCTGGCTAAGTCATGGACTGATTACCCCTGCTCTGAGCCTTCCCCAACCTGGTTTCCTAGACCAGGGTCTTCCCAACCTGTGGCTGTTATTCATCCCCCTTCTATTATGAGGCTTGGGGCTATTTTTTTCTGTAAGGACTTTATTTAGCTTCCCTGCATTTAGCTGTCCTGAATCCGGTGTCCATAGGTAAAACAGCTGTCCATTTCCTTCCACCATGTCAACAACTATTTATTAGTGAGTACCTACTGTGTGCCAGGATCTGCAACCTCTTACTCACCGCGGCCAACTGACATAGACTGATGTAAACAAGGGGTGCTAGGGGTTTGGGGTGCCACAGAATGTACAGAACAACTGGGTAATGAGGATGGAAAAGCAAGAGCATTCCAGACATGTGACAAGGCTTGAAATCAAGAGCATCCAGGACAGGAGCCTGTGAGGAGCATGACATGGTGGGGACAGAGAAGCACGTGGAGGACTGAGCGGTGGGGCTGGAGAGAGGGGTGGCAGTAGCTGGGACGACTTCCCATGCCACGCTGGAGAGGAAAGGGTCACTTTTGGGACAGATCATGTGGGACAGCGACCTGCCTGGGTATGGGCTTTAGAACCCAAGCTAAGAGGGTTAACAGCCCAGGGCTGATGAGGGCTGGGTGCTGGTCAGATAGGGCGGATGGGACAGCGACAGAGGAGGTGCCCAAGGAGCTCCTGGGGAAATGAGATGCGACACCTGCAGCTCTGTGTACCCATCTTTCTATGGAAATCCTTTATTTTGGAGTCTCCACTCAGAGAAGTTTAGAGTGCAAGTGTACTGAATTTCACACTATAAGAGATGGGAGGTGGACACACAAGTCCATATCCTCTTCTCTAGGACCCTTGAGCCCCGATGGGTTTTGGGATTCAGAATTCCCGGGATTCAGAGTGTGATGCACACATAATGTACTTATTAGCACCCTCAGCAGGGTCGAGGTCGGCACACATGAATCCAAAATGACGTATCTGCGGCAAAACATAGGAATACTCACACCACGGGGCATAAACACAATGCATCAGTAGCTCCTAATAGGAAATATCAGGTTTTCCAGCAAATGAGTTGTGTAAATGTTTTTGGTTCTCAGAGCCTTCCAGACGTGGGGATTGCGGCTAAAGGCCCGTGGCACCGAGGGTGGGGAGAGAAAAGCAGCTGTGGACACACAGCACTTCGGGTCTTACCTCCTCCATGGGGATGACCTGGGCGTATCCGCCACCCGCAGCTCCTCCTAGACAACAGAGCAGGCAGCGTGTGAAATGAGTCACCAGGACAAGGGCAGAAGGGCCAGGGGACACGGCTCCCCCACCCCACGGAGAGGCGCACACACCCAGCACGAAGCGGCAGCAGGCAGCGAGAAGCACAACTGTTCCGCCGACACCGAGCGGAGGGAAAGACAACACTGTGCACACGACGTCCCCCTCTGCGATTTAAGGACGGCTGTTTCTGTGTTTAAGGACAAGGTAAACCCTACCCCATATCATCAACAGCCCCTTCCAATGTGACCAAGTTAGACTGGGCAAAGCCCAACGCCCCTAAAGAGTGGGAGAAGGATCAAAGGTGACGGTGAAGTTACACAGAGAAGGTGGGGTTTAACAAATGAGTATGGGTGCTGAGTCATTACACTGATATTTCTTTTAGCCTCTGGTATCTTAGAGCAGCGTAAAAACCTAAAACTGTGGAATTGTAACCCATACCAAACTCTGAAATCTGTTCTACAGCTAATTGTTGTGATGTGCTTTGAAAGCTATTGCTTTTTTGTATACACGCTATTTTTCACAAAAAAAGAAAAAAAAAAGTCGATTGTGATGATAAAAAAAAATACTTATTCCTTCTAGCCTCCCACATTCTGGAGCAGCTAGAAGGAAAAATCTGAGATGATGGTATGGTAGCCATGAAAAACTCTGGGATCTGTCCTATAACTACTTGCAAAGAGTGCTTTGAAAACTACTGCTTTTTTCTTTCTTTGCGTTGTATGTATATCATATTATAAAATTTAAAAAAAGTTTAAATAAAATACAAGGTAAAAATAACATTTGCTTATTAAAAAATAAGCAAAAGAAGGATTTCATAATAATTAAACCAGGAAGAAGAAGGTCCTGGACAGAGCCAAGGAAGAATTACAACAGAAGTTTTTGTGCTCGGCAAGTCTCCAGGGCGCTCCCCGGGGCCCAGAGGCAGCTCAGAGGACTCACGACCAGACCTAACGGGCTCTGTCTAGGCAGCCGGACCTATGTTATCTTTACCTCGTATTTTTGTATCAGCACTACAAAACATATATCAGGGTATGAGATTATTTTATTAATTTATTATTAGATACCTGGGGCCATGCTTTGGCTAAACTGCATATGCCTTTAATATCATGTTGCCATAATGATTAACGCTAAAATCACATATTATCTGTGATGTGATCATATCAAAAACGTGGTCTGACAGAAACTTCAGTCTATTTTAGAGAATCATATGTCAGATATGTCATAATGGCTATACTTTAAAATATCAAAGTTGTTGTAGGAAAGACTTGACTTTCCTAATACAATAATGATACCTTCCAAACACATACATTTTATAGTTTACCCAGTTTTTATATCGG
This sequence comes from Myrmecophaga tridactyla, assembly GCA_004026745.1. Lineage (NCBI taxonomy): Eukaryota > Metazoa > Chordata > Mammalia > Pilosa > Myrmecophagidae > Myrmecophaga > Myrmecophaga tridactyla. Next base: position 27,402 of record PVIY010018528.1, read on the forward strand.
CTCTCTCATTCGGCCCTCACAACCACCAGTGAGGCTGGTCTTTTAAGCCTCATTTTTATCGACGTGGCTCAGAGAGGTTGCAGCTGGCTGAAGGTCACACGGAAGTATGAGATCTGGTTAAGAATAAAGCCTCATTGGGGAGTGGTTATTTAATATGTGCAGAATGTTTAACTAGGTTGAACTTAAATGTTTGGAAATGAATAGTGGTGACAGTAGCATGTTATTGTGAGAATAACTAACGGCACTGAATCATGTGTGCGTGTGGCAGAAAGGGGAAGTTTTAGAGTCACGTATATCACCAGAAGGAAAATTAGAAGATATGGGAAAATATAACATAGAGACTGTTGTGATGGATGATGACTGTGATAGTATAAATATAAAAAAAACCCTTTCGGGCGGCTGCTGTGGCTCAGCAGGCAGAGCTCCGACCTGCCGTGCTGGAGGTCTGGAATTCGATCCCTGGTGCCTCCTGCCCATATGCAAATTTAAAAAAAAAAAACAAAAAACCTCTTTCATGAACTAGAACAAACACACAACACTATTACAAGCAGTTAGTAGTATAAGGGTATATGGGAAACAATGTTCCTATTGCAAACTGTGGACTTCAGGAAACTAATGTTTTAATATTCTGTCATCCACAGGAACAAATGTACCACACCAATACTAGGGGTCAATAGATGAGGGGTGGGAATAAGGGTATGGGAAGATTTGGGTTTTCTGTTCTATTTTTATTTCTTTCCTGGAGTAATAAAAATATTGTAAAATTGATCATGGGGATGAAAGAACAGCTATGTGATGATACTGTGAGCTAGTGATTGTACACTTTGGGTGGTTTCTATGGTGCGTGAATACATCTCAATACAACTGCATTAAAAAATAAAACAAGACAAAGAAAAGAATAAAGCCTCAGGTTCTTACTCCAAGTCTAGAGGGAGGCCCCTCCCTCTCCATGATGGATGACCTTCTGTGAGTTATCAGAACTTAATGAGGGAGGAGTGATTAATATTTAGAATGGTAATATAAGTGTAATACTGTTAAAACCAGGAAGTGCAAAGAACATATGGGAATTGCTGCCATAAATGCTATTACTGAAAAGTGAGCAAAAGAAGGAGTTCATAATAATTAAACCAGGAAGAAGAGGGTCCTGGACAGAGCCAAGGAAGTATTACAACAGAAGTTTTTGTGCTCGGCAAGTCTCCAGGGTGCTCCCCGGGGCCCAGAGGCAGCTTGGAGGACTCACGACCAGACCGAATGGGCTCTGTCTAGGGGGCCAGACCTTTAGCGTGGCTGCAAGAAGAAAGCACCAGCAGGAATGGCAGAATTCAAAGCTGCTGGCAAAGAAGGCAGCGATGAAGCAGGAAGCCCCTGCTAAGGAGGGAGCTATGTGGGAGAGCATGGGCAGCCTTCTCAGGGGCCATGGGCACAGACCACCCTGGGGGTCTCCTCTACCACTGCTCTGCAGCCTCCTGCTTCTACTCTTGCTGGGAGGATGAGCGTGCAGGAGCTGTGTGTGTGCCCACACATGCACACGTGTGTGTGTGTGTAGGGAGGAAATGCTCCAATTCCCCTAAAGAGCTTTAATGCTATATCTGAGGGCGATGGGTTTTCTTTAAGCTTTTCTCCCCCTCAATTTTGCTCTGGAAAATGGACTAGCCAGTACCTTTAACCCCAAAGGTGGGTCCCTGTGAAGGTTGCCGCAGACAGGCGAAGGAGTTGAGGTTGAGGTGCGCGGTCAGGGCCTGGGCCAGGCCCACAGCCACGGTGCTCTTCCCTTCCCCAAGCGGCGTGGGCGTGATCCTGAGGGTCAAAAGAAAGCGCCACATTAGTAACGCGTCCCAGAAAAGCCATACAGAATCAACCGCACCTACTAAAACCAAAGCAGATGATGTTGGTAGAGCACATACCATTCCAAACGCGACACAGTAAGTGAATTTTCTTGGACCATTTTGGTCTTCCCACCTCGCCAAGGTCATCCTCAAGCTAAAGTCGAGAGACACATCTTGGTCAAGAGACCATTCGGGACCATGGTACCAATAACTATCAATTTCAAGAAATGGTACAGAAAAATCCATCAAAGTGGCTTAAATGATTAAGCTGATGTCGTTTCTTACTGATGGGTTATCTGAGGTTCTTTCTTCCAGAGCCAGCAATTGTGGCTGTAATGTGGGAATGGGGCCAAGCTTGACGGTCCATGAAGGAGAGATGCTTGGCCAGCTTCATCAGGTGAGAAGGGATCCTCAAGCCAACACTCAACCATCTCCTACATAACAGCCCTTGCCCATGCTTGCCACAGCCAGCATTTGACACCAAAAGTGAGAAGAGCTCATTGGCATCAGGGTGGTCCAATCATTTCCTAATGACTTTTATAGTTTGAAAGTTCTTTGTTCTAAAGAAGAGACAGTCTGCATTCCTGGAGTTTCCTATCTGCTGGAGTGTAGACATGCAGCCCAATCCCTTTCCAATAAAATAGCCTGTCAAATATTTCCAAAGGATTCACCCAGAGCCCTCAGCATGCTAAGGAGATAACCACTGGCCTGGAGGAGCGGCTACAGGCTGCAAAGCACTACAGAAGCATACAGAGCATGAGAGTATGAAATAAAGGATGGGAACCTATTGCAGTCCCAAGTAAGACTTGCCATAAACTTGAAATAATAATTTTCAGGCTTATAATTCGGTCTTCTATGAGTCAGATGGTTGTCTAGGATACTCAACCACAACAAAAGTGATAACAGAGTTTTCTGACCTGCAAATCTAGTGATGCATCCACAGAGAAGTAATGAGAGATATCATCATCCCTAGCTATCACAGACCACCACTAGCGGGGCAGTCCATCATTCACTCAGCAAATATTCACTGTGCAGGATCCTGGGGGCCATCATTGTAATGACGGTCAAGCTAGATTCCACTTCTGCCCTTCCAGAACTTACAGCTGATGGGAGATGTGGAATCATAAATACACAATGGCAACAGATGTGATGAACACTAAGGCAGGGGGAAAATACCACTTACACTGGTTTATGAGAGCACAGGAAAGGGAATCAAACTAGATTTGGGACATCATGGAAGGCTTCCTGGAAGAAGTCCCATCTAAGCCGAGACCTGCGAAATGAATAAGTCAGCCACATAAATATAAGGGTGCATAGGGGCAGTAATCATGCTGGACACTGTGCTTTCTATTTATGGCGCTAATCATTGTCACCTCCATCTGATAGATGAGGAGGCTGAGAGGCAGAGTGTAGAAGTAACCCAGGGTCACATAACTAGGAAGTGGTAGAGCGGGAGTCCAACTCAGGCAAGTCGTCTGACTTCAGTAACTTATTTCCATGGATGGAAATATCTATAACAAGTAATGCAATGCCTGAGAATTGGGTAAGAATGCCCAGGAAGGTGAAGGCAAAGACTGCAAGACTCGAAACAGTCAAGGACAGAAAAGCGTCCACTAGGTTTGGCAGCCGGGGGTGGCTTGCCACCAAGGTCCTTACTGGTTGGTGAGCCAATCTGTACACTGCTTGGAGAAATAAATCTCAAACCTTTTAAGCCACAGGGTGATTGTCTAATAGTCCCCTCTGCATCTGCCTGAATAGCAAATTATAGTGGGAATGACAAGAAGACTCAAAGTTATAGAAAGGTGTTAATGCTCTATTTGGAGTCAATTTTCCATTCTCTTAGACACAACACTGAATGACTACAGTTAAAAAGCTACAGGTACCAGAGTCTTATGACAACCCATCAAGGGCACAGATCATCAAACACGGTGTAGTTTAAGTTCTCTGCTGAGCCTTCACATTTGTGAAGCCTTTGTTGTTGGCAAAGGAATAAGTAGTTTACTTAAACTGTGTCACATGAAGGATTCCATTTCATTCCCAAGGATATGCTAGCACAGCTGCTGGGGAGAGCCAAAAGGAGTCCCACCCAGAGATGACCTCTTCAAAACTTCAGCTCACCATCCAATTCCTGATTAGAAACACAGCACTGCTTCGCTTTCTGCCAAGTAATACAATTCAGGGAAATCACAAAGTAGGAAGTATTTGCTGGAGCAATAAAAGGAGAGTGACAATAAAAATTTAATCTCACTTCGTTCCTGCATTTGGTATCAAAATTTGGTTTCACTTTCTCCCAGTATCCTTAGCTCAGATTCTAAATTATCACATTGGCTCAGAAAAGAAAGAACATCACGTTAACCTAATTTCTTTTTCGAAAGGGCTTATAAACTTACAGGCACGGAACTGTGATTGGTTTCCATTACCTTCATTTGCATCCCCAAGCAGATATATTTGTTCCCTCCCTCACATCCCACTGAACCTATTACTTTTCTCTGTGATAACTCACCACACGGTATTGCAATAAGCTTTTTTTAAAATTATTTTTAAATTTTTTATTAATTAAAAGAATTACAAGAAACACAAACATTCCCAACACATACACTCAGCAATTCCCAATATCATCACATAGTTGCATATTCATCATCATGATCATTTCCCAGGACATTAGCATCAATTCAGAAAAAGAAATAAAAAGACAACAGAAAAATATAACAAACAGAAAAAAAAATTTTTACAGGCCACACCCCTTACTGATCCCTTTCATTGATCACTAGCATTTCAATGCAATAAGCTTTTTGACATCTGTCTCTCCTTCCACACACTCAGCTTGCTGAAGTGGACAACTGGGCCCCCTCTCCTTGCATCCCTAACACCTGCTCTGTGCAGTAGAGCAAGAAATGGTTGACAATGAAATGACTCCTTTAAGACAAATGTTACTTATTGTAAACTACAGCAAAATTTTATGAAAGCACTCTGACAATTTGAACATAATCTAAAAGGAGTTTACCGTCTACGCAAAGCCCAAATGCAAAAAGAACTGGAAAACTTTGAACTGTTCCCCAAATCCACAATCTTGTTTAACCCTATAATTGTCATTAGCCATGGCTCTAACCAAACCAAAACCATATGCTCTAGCAGCATGAAGTGGAGAGGAAAACTACCAGTTAAGGCTAATCTAGGCTTACAACCCTGGGCTTGTTTATTTTTAAGTGAATCATTAGGACCTAGTCGGGGGGTAAATAGTATAATTAAAATACTAAAATATGGTTTCAATGGTTAATATTAAAAAAGGAACATTGAAGAATTTTTAAATAACCAGAAAAGAAAAACGTCTGTAATTTTTCACCATTTAAAGCCTAAATGTGGATTTACTTTTGTAATATTCCAACATTAAAATATTGTGCAAATAAAATATTGTAATAATGTCAAATAAAGTAAAATAAAATGGCCTTTTTTTTTTTTTTTTAAGTCAAAGAGAGTAAAAGGGAGTGGAATTATGAAGGCCAAATTCTGAAAATCTTATCGATAGGCCTAAGAATACAAATTGCCTTGACATATATCAAAAGAAGTAGCTTACAGAAATATAAAGGTTTCAAAAGATAAACATACTCACATGTTTAAAAAAAAAGTTGGGCATAAAAGACCTATTTTCAATATTTTTGTACATATTAAAATATATTGTAAGATACCCAAACCCTAACTATGTATTAGAAAGCTCTCCAGTCCTGATTTGAATTAATGGGATATTAAAGCATCTATATTATGTTTACTTGGGGGGCACTGAGAAACTACTAAGTGAAAACAAAATGAGTCTATGGAAAAGTCTCTATGGCGTTCTTAAAATGCATTGCCTCAAAGAATGAAGAGTTATATCCACTTGGCCCAAATCCTCATACCAAAACCTTTCTTTAGGAAAGAGTTGAAAATATGTCATTCATCAATAGACATCTTCTTGATTTGGAAGGTTTTCTTTTTAAGGCTTTTATTATCTAATGTTATCTTTTATAGTCCAGTTGGTTGTGTTTCCATCACACTTTACTTAACATAAAAGCCCCGACAGTACTGTTTTTTTCTAAGTACATTTGATGTGTTCTGTGAGTAGTACAAATACAGACTCACAGATATTTAAATACTTATCCAATACAGAAAGGGAAAATTGTGGAAATGTCTTAAATGGTTATTTTTACACCAGGCCAAAATAATAGGTAGAAACATTATTAAAAACAAAAAAAAAGGCTCAAATGAGGTATTTGGCACTCATATGAAAAAACAAAATGAATGGAATTTTACTTTTTTCTTTTAATGGGAAATTTCATCTATTTTTTTTGGAAATTTCATCTATTAACAGACCAGTTTAGGTTTCTTTTTTGGAAGATCTATCCAGGCAATTCAGAGAAATTCTAGAAACTTCTGCATAGAAATGAGAAAAGGTCCAACAGAGACTCATCCCGTGTGTGCTCATTCCAATGCAGCTGCACTCCGAGTTGCCTTCTCAAACAAAATTCCTTTTCATTAGTGTAACTGGGAAAATATGTAAAACTTAGAGCCCCTAAGATTCTTTTGGCACATTTTCCTGAACAATTCCCAATACTTGTGATTTTGTCAGGCAAAGCAAATAAAGTGATGTGTAGGTGTAAATATCGTGAGATGTGTAGCTGATAGAACACAGATGATTCTGACTGAATGAGAACCCTAATGCCTGGAGAGTGGCAGTTTAAAAAGATTAATGTTTTATTTCTAATATGCTTCATTAATTACTTGGTAATTCTTTATGACATGCAAATGGTCACAGCTTTGGCCAGTGGGAGTCCCTTCAAGGTGGCATAATATCTCCATTTACTCTCCAATCATTAACACCTTGCAGGAGCGTGGGACATTTGTTACCACTGATGAAAGTGCATTTTTATAATTGTACTAGTAACTATAATCCATGGTTTAACATAGGGTTCAGTGCTTGTGTTTGGTTCTGTTCTGCATTTGGATTATTGATATCAGAAGATATTTTTCTAATCCCATTGTTTTATATTTTGTTCTCACTCAATATTTTAAATCATATTAATACATAAATTGAAATGTTCAATAGCAAATGTATTGTTATTTAGGTTTACTGAAACATGGCTTGGGTACTTGAATTCTTCTAAAGCATGGGAAAAGAGACATGTTATAGTGTTCAGAGAAAAAGGCAGGACCCAAAATGGCGCTTATGGTATGATCTCAAATATGTAAAAAGGATAGGCGCAGAAATAAAATCCTGGAAAGGAAATATAAACATTTTTAACAATTCCAGGTAATGATTTTTATTTCAAATTGACTTTTGCACTATAGATTATTAGTAAAACAACTGTCTTCTAAACTGATCAGGTCTCTACCTATCAAAGAATTAGAAACTGAAGGCAGTTAACACACCAAAAAAATAAATTTGTTATGATTATTCTTTCCTTATAGAATGCAATGTGGAATCTATTTTCTAAACATCTTTCACTTTGCTAAAGATTCATCTGTATCTCAGAGTTTAACCCTTCAGAGCTTCCTTTTTCAATACAGTTGCAAGAACACAAGTCTTATTAATTAAGGGAATCTGCACAATTTCAGAAGATGACCTTAGCTCTCTGGATTTGCTCTGCAGTTGAGAATTTTGAGTATGACTGCCACTTCTCTAGCCCACAGTAAGCTTTCTTAGTGCAGTTACACACTGCCGCCAGCAGAGGCGCTGCGTGCCCCATGCTTGCTCTTGACCCTCACTAACCAGGCTGGCTGCGATCTTTGCCAGAAGCCTGGACACTATGGCTTCAAGCCAGGAACCTGGTGACAATATCAACAAAGTTTTCATTTCAGAAGTATCGATCTGTATTCCTAGCTAGGGGCAGGGCCATGTTTCTAGATTTGTGCTTTTACTGCCAATTGCACAAACTCAAAATGCAGTAAGTCACAGCCACTCAAGGAAAATTGCCACTTGATTCTTCTTTGTAAACCGAGAGCACACGTTCTCAGACTTCCTTAAGTCCATCCATCAAACAGGTGAGGAAATCAATAAACCCACCTACCAGACCTGTAGCTTAGGAGGAGGGAAGCATATCTACAATTAAGATGCTGCATTTTATTAATTTCTTAATGTTCAAGGATTTGTTTATTCACTGTAAGCAAACCTGCATGAAGTCTACTTCCATCAGCAATCAGCAACGCTGACTAGATTGGCTGCTCCACATTTGGGTTCTCAGAACACAGGTACAAACACTGCTCTTGTCCCTGTTCACGGGGCCCTTCCACGAATGAGGACCCGCGGAGCTGGCAGGTGGGGCTGCCACAGCTCCTGAGCACAGAGCTTTCCCACAGGATGTCAGGTCAGGCTCGAGGGTCTCGCTTAGGAAAGAAACGGGGGAGTCTGACTATAGGAGGCCTGGAAGACTGAAGAAGAAGGTAAAACTACAGACAACTGAGGAGCTGCAGCAAAGTCTGACTGTCTTAAAACCACAGCTGCTGAGTGCAGAATGAAGAACATGCTGTCCTACAGGCATCCAAGACACTCCAGTGGGGCTTGCGGTGCCCAGAAGGTGTGGCGTTTGGGATCCACCTCCAGCCCAGGCATTCCTATGACCTCCTCCCCAATATCCATCCCCCAACATCCCCAAGCATTCAAGAATGAGCAACGGAATGTTCTGGAGTCATGAAAAATGATAATAGACATCTACATGCATGGCCATGGAATTAGGCGTACTACAGTGTTCAACAGTCAAGCGTCTTACAGAGAGCAGGTTTAATAGGATCTCATTTATGCAAGCCTGTGGCAGTCTTTAAAATGCCAATAGTCACTTCTTTGGGCGAGGGGATTTTGGATGTCTTACTTTCTGGTTTATATTTTCTGTATTTTTAAAATATTTTTACATTGAGTATGTACTCTATCTATAACCAGAAGAAACAGAGAAATAAATCACTTCTATTAAAAAATATGTAAAATAGTAAGTTAACAATATGTAATATCCAGTCATAAGAAATGTCTTCCTCTAACAAATGGGTTTTGGCCCCTCACAATGAAATTTCAAGACCACAGAGGAATTTATACAGTCTCTTGAGAGTCCCTTGGGTTATACTGAAAATATTTGAAATCCCTTGTTTTATATCATCTTTTCATCTAGAGAATATATATTTTGTTTTTCAAAAGAAAATAAAGCAATCATTCCTTTTCCCAAAACCGTGAACCTGGTTCAAAAAAACAGTGTACTTTCAATTCTTACTATGACTTTTATCATGAAAGAGCCAAAACAGGGCACAGCGGTGATTACAATACAACGTGAGAAACAAAAAGAAAAGTACTAGAAATACTGGAATGATAACTCGTAACAAACTCTGAAATCTATTGTGTATCTACTTATTGAAGTATACTTTGAAAATCATTGGTTTTTCTCTTTTCATTGTATATATGTTATATTTAACAATCAAAAACTTTTTTAAAAAAATGCTGGATTAGCAACATGCTATAATTTATATTCTATATTTTGTGGAGGACACTAACTGGTTTTGTACTGAAAAGGAAAACTTACCTCTAGTCCAGAGAGAAAATAGCATGAGAAATGGACAAAGTGATGTCCAGTTTGAGAACAGGATGGATTTGAGGGATGTGGTGATAGGCATAAATCGAGCAGAGCGTTTTATAAACATGATTCTTTCGTAACATTGATTTTCAGAGTGGCCTTACCCAGCAACTAAGACGTATTTCCCATCCGCTTGATCCTTTAGCCTTTCTAGCAGGGACAAACGTACTTTGGCTTTGCTTTTGCCGTAGATTTCAATTTCATCTGCAAGCAATCCTATCTCCTTGGCAAGGACATCCACGGCTTTTGGAGTCTGTCCTCGGGAAATCTCAAGGTCGCTGGGGGGAAAACACAAAAATGGCAAGAGTCTTCTCAGCTTAGGTGGTCACTGCTGGAAAGGCAAAATAACCAGACACTGCGCCAACAAATGAATGCCACGGGCTTGCGGTCCCGCTCCCAAGCAGTAGTCAGCACAACTGTTAGCAATTAGCGTGCACAAGGGAAAGGGTGCATTTCTTCAGAAAAGCAACCCTGAGAGACTCTCAAGGACCCTACAAAATCGTGATGGCACAGGCCCAGGTATGAGGACCATGTTGTGCCACAGGGAAAGACCCCTGAGTCCCAGTGTACTCGTAGGCCTCCTGCACACAAAAACCCAACACACGGTGGGCCACGGTGGCTCAGCAGGCAGAGTTTTTGCCTGCCATGCCGGAGACCTGGGTTCGATTCCCAGTGCCTGCCCATGCAAAAAAAAACCCAACACAGAACCAGATGCCTTATGTGGTTGTCACTGCTGTGCTCCGAAACTCAAACACAAGGATGAGGATGTTACATAATGCTCCCTCCTGGGCCAGATGCATGGGTCTCCGGGTCATTCAAAAATGTGGAAGGACTATTTTGTTTTATCTGGGCCCATACTTATCCTCTTTCCTATTTCAAGTCCAAAATCGTATTCCAAAATACTTCATTAATTACATAACTCCTGGTAAAACGATCTAGTGCCCAAAGATCAATTTTCCAACACAGGAAATACAGCAACTTCAGCGTGTCCCTGGACGCGTAATTTATTCTGTTTTACTGGTAAGTTGAGAGCACTGCTGCTTATCTGACAGGGTACTAGGAAAACCAGTCTTGGGGATGCTGAAGTCTTCTGAGACAGCTCATGTGGTCAGTGATCACTTTTCTTGGAGGCTCAGGCCACCTGTCTGTCTGTCTGACTATCTGTTGGAGAATGAGACTGAACGCTGTTCCCCAGCAGTGAGGCTGAACTGGGCGCTGAGCGTGGCCTGGCAGGTGGCAGAGGGTGCCCCTTGTGGGTTCCCTGCTGGCCCTGGATGCTGGGGAGGTGCAGACCCTCTCCTTGTAGGCAGCTGGCTCTCTCCTATGATTTTCCAAGTTCCTATTGCTGATAAATTTACTCTCACCCTTGACTATCCTCCATGACACCATGGGGGTTGGCCAGAGGAAATCTCCCTCCCGTTCGGACTTCTCTGAGGGCATTGGAGGAGCCAAGTGCGAGGGCAATCCTGCCCATGCAGGGTGGGGGCTGGGAGCTTCAAAGCAGATAAGCCCCTTCTCCCAGCCCCTCCCAGCACATTCCTTTCTAGTTCTTTTGTTTTAATTTCTATGCTCTTACTTACTTTTTTGCCCTTCTGGCTATTCCTTTTTTTCTCTTGTTTTTTGGTTTGGTTTTTTTTTTTTTTTTACCTCTTATTCTCTCCCAAACTTGGAAAATCCCCAAGATTTTCTCTTCACTAGCTAAAAGAGTCATGGTGATATCATTTTGATTTTTTGAGTGATTTATAAACTACTCAGCCTGCCTTTCTTTCCCCAGTGGCTCTAGAGGTCCAATTTTGTTAAACAATTACAGCACATTTCCCCCCAAGTAGAATTTATTTCAATTTATACAAAGACTTGATACACAATTGAATTTGGCACAGTCAATTCTTTTAGCCTTCCCAATAGAATTTAGTTTAAAAATTGAGGTCCTATAACAACATAAATAAGTAAAAAAATAAGGTATTTTATGGAACAGATAGTATAACCCACAGGGATATGTTACAAAGAATGACATCCTTCATTGGAATCTATGTATTAATGAACACAGAATGTGTCTTAAGATGTTTAGTCTATTTCAGGGGCAAAAACATAGCCCAGAGGGCTTTACCCAGCTGACTGCCCAAGAAAACTGAGGTCAATTCTAAAAGCAACTTGTTATCGTGAAAAGTCAACCAATTACTGGTGATTTCATCTACTCGGCACTCAGCATTCTCATGCGGGCTGAGTCACATGGGGATACTCAGGCACGTGACCGTGTTCTGAAGAAAGCGGAACTGTGGTCACCAGGAAGGACGCTGGCTTCCATCGGTCATTTCCCCAGAGCAGAAGCCTGCACAGCCCTGAAGGCCAAGGCGGCAGGCGTTGGGGGCATTTCTAATACTGAAAAGCATATTTCAAAGGCTGCGTTACTTGCCAAGGGTACCATTTTTCTGGTCAAAGACACCACTTGTCAAGATACCATTACTTTACAGAAGAAGAAACACTGCCTTTCATATGGAATACATCATCAATTAGGATATGCAGCCTCATATCAGAAAGGAAAAAAATATATAGGCTTGAGGAAATATAATAAATGCGTTCATTACCATCCCATTTTGGAACACTTACGAAAGGAAAAGGTGAAGCCCATTCAATTAAGGAGAATTATCTAGCACTGAAACCGTAATGTCTCTATGTTGCCACTCACCCCCATCCGCCACCCCCAATTGGATATCTCTGGATACCCTAAGGCACTTTAGTGAGCTGCCATCAGGATAAACAAACCATGAGCGATACCTGGGTACTGGGGAGAGAGGCTGAAGCTTCAGGCAGTGAAGTCTCCACCGCGTGGGCTGCTGTTCACGAAGCCACCTCCTCCCACTGCTGACCACGTTCTTCCATACGGAGAGGAAGGAAAAGTGATGTCATAAAAGTGAAGGCCGACAGGGTGGTTCTTAAGTGATGAAAATGCATTTTATGTTATGAAAAGGATGATAAAGTTGCAACAATCACCCAAGTGACTATCAGGAGTAATTTTATCCACGTGGAATGATTTGTAGGTTGTTTTATTTTTTTAAGGAAAATGTGGCATAGATGGACTATTAACATCATTTAATGTTAACACTAAAAACATCACACACGTGGATACAATTACACTGATTGGGTTCTTCATCTGAATTAGAAAAGAAAAATCGGAAAGTATGATTTTGCATGAATGGTCGGCTTGAAAGCCAGCCCCCAAAATGTGCAAGTAAAGTTCTTCTACAGTTATAAAAGAACAAGCAAATTGAATGATTAAATACCGATACATAAATAGTTATATCTTATATTTGTATGCAAGTTATCAAGTAAATAAAGTAAAATTCAGCTTTAGTTGAAAATGTAGCATATAATCCTTACAGAAAAGCATTACATCCCATTTTGAAGCAGTGAGAAAGAAATGAGCCAAGAATTGCTTCTGTTTGATTCTATTGTGATAGGCATTAGAGGTTCCGGTTTCGATACTGCTAATAAATTCACTGCCAGCAGTCCCTACTCCTGCCTGCTCCAATGCCACAGAATGCTCAGCTTAAGCTGCGGGGGCTGTTGGTGGTGACTGAATACATGTCCTAAAACTCCTATTACTCAAGAGGTGAGCCGAATTTCCTCTCCTTGAACATTAGCTAGACTTAGCGACTCACTTCTTCTTCTTTTTTTTTTTTTAACATGGGCAGGCATCAGGAATCGAACTTGGGTCTCCAGCATGGCAGGCGAGAGACAGGCCACTGTTACCTGCCCTAGTGACTCACTTCTAAAAACAGGAAAAAAGGAAGTGGTGGTGTAGGTCCTAAAACACTGTGGGCTTCCTCTTGGCCTCTCTCTTGGTTCGCTCATTCTGGGGGCCGCGTTGGAGGCCACACTGTGAGCAGCCCTGTGGAGAGGATTGCAGGGTGAGGAACTGAGCCTCCTGCCGACAGCCAAAGAGGAATTAAACACCGTGTGCCAACAGCCACATGAGGAAGCCGTCCGGGAAGCAGCTCTTCCATCCCCAGTCAAGCCATCGGATGGTACAGCCCCAGCCGACAGCTGGATGACACCTGCTTGAGAGATCCTGAGCCAAAGCCATCCAGTTAAGTGGCTCCCAGATTTCTGACCCACAAAAACTGTCAGAAAATAAATGTTTATTGTGGTTTTAAGTTGCTGAGTTTTACATCCCTGCCCCATACCTGTGTGACCGACCACAGGTGAGGGACTAATCCTAAGTGCTAAGCCTCAGTTTCCTCATCTGTCCAATGAGCTTCACCATGGTACTTATAGGATTGTTGTGAAAATTAAATGTATGTATGTGTGTGTGTGAAGTATTTAACACTGTGCCTGGTAAACAGAAAAGCACTCATGAAATGTGAAGAACTTCTAAGCAAAGCTCCAAACTTGAAAATATTCGACCAGCTGTGTCATACAAACCTGAATCCGCAGGGCTGCAGCAAGGAGACTCACGCCGTTTTCTACAATGAGACCACCAACATGTACCCCAGGAGAACCACATTCACGCTTCCCTGAAAAAAAATCGAGTGGGAGGGGGGTGGGGGTGAGACTTTTAGCATATTGTGAAGCACAACCAGTAGCGGAAAAGCTGACACGCTGAATTAGTGTGGGTTGGCCCCACAGCCCCGGCACAGCCTCGGGGTGCTGACGGGGCCTGCTCCCTATTTTACATCAGAGAAGTGTCGATCAAAGCTATAAACCTGGGACAAACGAAGTTGTGGTTAAATAAATCACATCTGTTTTGGGAAATTATACCTTGCATCGAAACCAGACAGAAACAGCTAAATACATGGTTCCTTCAAACAACCCCAAGTATTATATTGTGATTTTTTTAAAAATATGACATCGCTAGGGGTATAAATAGTAGCTCAAGGCAATTTATAATGGACACCTGCCACACTCAATTGGGGAGCAGTACAGGCTGGCAATTTAGGCCACAGACTTTAGAGGTAGGCCTAGATTAAAACCCTGATTCTACTCATTTGAATGACTTGCTGTCCCTTGCAGTCAAAATACCTTGGCTACAATAAGCCCTGTTAAAAGGGGGGGAAAAATGTAACAAAATAAGGTTATCAGTGGCTGAGAGAGTTCAATAGAGTCAAGAAGCTACTCAGCTAGATATTACTCTTTATCATGGTTTGCCAAACCCCTACCAAAACCATTCCTGTCACCCCTAAAGATCACCTAGGGCTCTATCTGAGATTCAGCAACGGTTTCAAATACTATGATTACCTTCCAGAAACCTACAACCTCCAGATGGGTCCCTGAACCAGATAAGTCCTGAAACCTAGAGGGCCCAGCCTCTCCAGAACATCAGCTAGTTTCATCTCCCTACCCCATATTGTTGACAGCCCCTTCCAACATGAAAAAGTTAGAATGGCCATAGCCCAAATACCCCTAAAGAGTAGGACAGAAAGATCAAAGGTGATGATGGAGTTATATAGAGAAGGTAGAATTAAACGAGTATGACTGCTGAATCATTATATTGATATTTCTTTTAGTCTCTAGTATCTAAGAACAGCTAGAAGTAAAAACCTAAAATTGTGGAATTGTAATCCATGCCAAACTCTGAAATCTTTTCTACAACTAATGGTTGTACTGTGCTTTGAAATTTATTGCTTTTTTTGTATAATATGTTATTTTTTCACAAAAAAGAAAAAAAAAAGTCGATTGTAATGATAAAAAAATATATTTATTCCTTCTAGCCTCCAATGTTCTGGAGCAGCTAGAAGGGAAAATCTGAGATGATGGGATCTGTTCTGTAGTTACTTGTTGAAGAGTGCTTTGAAAACGATTGCTTTTTTCTTCCTTTGCTTTGTATATATGTTATATTATACAATAGAAAAAGTTCTTTAAAGAAATATCTGTCATAGAAGTTATATGACCAATTTCCCATCAAAATTAAGAAGTTGGACCCTAGGATATTAGTTTTTTTGATTACCTGGCTTTTAAAATAGAATGGTATTTATACAAATTCTACTTTCCCACCTTTTATTAGCACTTATAAAATTTGGGAAAAGTAACAACATGTTGAAAATGCTACAGCCTACCTCAGAGAATAAAAAACGTTATTAAGAATGACATTTTAGAATTAAGAAACAATTTTCTTCTTTTTTGGACCACTTTAGTCTTAAATTATCCATTTTGCTGACAGTCCTTTGCAAGAAGGAGCACGAAACAGTTAAGAGTATGTGTTTTATGATGGCCTATTGCCAAATGTATTAAGGGTGCTGGAAAATCATTTCCCTCAGGTATTGTTTAAAGATTAGCAACACTTCAGTTTTGGGAAAAAGCCAAGAGTCCAGAGAATGGGAGAGATCTGCTTTGTTTTGACCTCTACTTTTAAATGATGGAGAAAGAAAAACCCACGTTCTAGAAGCTAGTATTCATTTCTAAATGCAGGTTCCCAGTATATCATCACAGATACCCATGCAAGTGGAGAATTTCAGAGTTAAAGTTATACAGTAAATAATTCCTCCCATAGTCTCAGCCATTGTCTTGCAGGAAATACAACTAGGTTAAAGGGAGAATATGCTATTTTGCAAAATTCTGTGATACCTGATATGTTTAAACTGTCTCACAAATAATTTCAGTAAGTGCAGTGAGCTAGATGAGGGCCAGGTATTATTAACAAACCAAGGCAAAGAACTCTTTCAAGCCTTCCAGATCAAGACAGCAGGCAGTACACAGAGCACTGCATTTCCTTCCAGTCAAAACTATGGTCCAAGACACTGAAAATATGTTAGAAAGGGAGAAATCCATAGTAGCAAAAAAGATGTCGATAGATCAGAAATCTTGAGAAACGTGTGGAAGAGAGCTGCAGGTAGAATCTAGATTAATGAGAAATCAAAGCAAAGGAGTCTCTGCCTGAAACAAGGCAAATCCCTCTCCTCTCAGTGAAGCCCTGGACAACCCCTATGCTCAGAGCTCACAAATGTAAAAAGCAGCGTGGGGAAGGAGCTGTCATCAGGGCACTGACCGCTGATGGAGGTCGACCAGAAGCCAGGCCTCCAGAGTGGCTGGCAGGTGATGGTTGGACTCTTTGTTAAAGCTTATTTCGCAAACAAAATTATCCATATTTGGAGGGCTTCTAGCATAGGCAAGTGAACAATACAAAGAAGTCAAGCAACACCTGGGTGACTCCATAACTCCCAAAGAAAAAGGGAAAATAGCTTTATCTAAGGGTGAAATACATCTTTTTTCCATGATCACTGTGCCAGTTTGAAAGTATTATGTACCCTAGAAAAGTCATATTTTAATCCTGATGCATCATATGGAGGCAGCTGGTTCTTTTAATCCCTACTCAGTACTGCAGGCTAGAAACTTGATTAGATTACCTCTACAGAGTTGTGGCTCACCCAATTGTAGGTATTAACCTTTGATTAGATGGAGATGAGACTCCACCCATTCCAGGTGGGTCTTGATTAGTTTACTGGAATCCTTTAAAAGAGGAAACATTTTGGAGAGAGCAGCAGAGCCATGAGAACCATGAGAGCCCATGCAACCAGAGACCTTTGGAGATGAAAAAGGAAAGCACCCCTGGGAGAGCTTCATGAAACAAGAAGCCTGGAGAGAAAGCTAGCAGACATCGCAATGTTCACCATGTGCCTTTCCAGTTGAGAGAGAAATTGTGGTCATCACTGGCCTTCTTGAACCAAGGTATCTTTCACTGGATGCCTTGGTCTGGACATTGCTATAGCCTTGCTTTAATATGGACATTTTTGTGGGCTTAGAACTGTACACTAGCATCTTAATAAATTCCCTCCCTTTAAAAGCCATTTTGTTTCTGGTATATCACATTCTGGCAATTAGCAAACTAGAACAGCCACCTTGAAGGACTCCAAAGCAAAGGCTGCCTGTGGACATACCTCACTCTCTTATGCAGAGCTCTATGCCAGACTTCCCCTTCGGTAAATGTATTAGTAACATGTATTAGTTAATTAGTCAAACCTTTCATTTAAGGGGGTTTCTTAGACATACACCAAAAAGCACGGGACAAAAGAAAAGAAAAATGCAAATTAGTTGGGCTTCATCAAAATAAAAAACTTTTGTACTTCAAAGAATGCCATTAAGTAAATGAAAAGCCAACCCAGACAATGGGAGAAAATTGTTGTAAATCATGTATCTGAGAAGGGTCTAGTATTAGGAATATTTAAAGCACACTTACAATCAACAATAAAGATGCAAATAAATTTAAACAATGATCCAAATAAACATTCTTAAAGGAAGATACAGAAATGGCATGTTAAAAGATGCTCAACATCATTAGTAATTAGTGAAATGCAAATCAAGACTACAATATAATCCCACTTCACACTACCAAGGCTATTATTTTAAAAATGAAAAAAAAAAAAAAGCAAGTGTTCATGAAGATACAGAGAAATAGGAACACTTGTAGAACACTTGTTCATTTTTAGTAAGAATATAAAATGATTCAGCCACTATGGAAAGCAGTCTGGAAGTTCCTCAAAGGATTAAAAAGAATTATCATGTGACCCAGCAATTCCATTCCTAGGTATATATAAACCCAAGAGAAATTAAAACATACATGCACTCAAAAACTTCTACATGAATGTTGATAGTAACATCATCAATAATAGCAAAAAAATGAAAACAACCCAAAATATCCATCAAAATGTGATATATCCAGGGTGGGCAACGGTGGCACAGTGGCAGAGTTCTCACCTGCCATACCTGAGACCCTGGTTCATTTCCCAGTGTCTGCCCATACAAAAATAGAAAAATGTGATATATTCACACAATGGATTATTTGGCCATAAAAGAAATACTGATTCATGCTACAATATGGATGAACCTTGAAAACACTGTGCTAAGTGAAAGAAGTCAGTCACAAAAGACCCATATTGTATAATCCCATTTATACGAAAGGCCTAGGAAATGCAAATACATAGAGACAGAAAGTAGATTAGTGTTTGTTGAGGGCTTTGGACTGGGCAGGGACAACATGTCATGACTACTAATGGACACGGGGTTTTCTTTTTAGGGTAAGGAAGTCGTCTAAAACTAGATTTTGGAAGTCTCAAACTTCCAGACAAGCAAAATGGTGGCATAAATCTTTACAGGATGCCATTCCTCCACAGAATCTACCAAAGACTAGCAGAGTCATCTCCATGAAAACTCCTTTAATTCCACTGAAGGCATGCAGAACTGGACAAGTGATGAATAAAGAAAAAGAAGATATGAAAATGCAAATCCTCAGACTTATATGAAAGCGCAAGGGGCCTCCAAACAGCTGAAGCCATCTTGAAAAAGAACGATGGTTCACATTTCCCGGTTTTAAACATATTACAAAGATACATTAATGAAAACAGCATGTGCTAAATTCCGGGTCAAGATGGCGGCTTAACAACGTGCTCATTTTAGTTTGTCCTCCAGAACAACTACTAAATAACCAGACACAGTACAGAACAGCTCCTGGGGCCACGTCAGTGACCAGACACACAGCGTACCCCAGTCTGGACCAGCTGAACCGGCTGCGAGCACCCCCCAGAACCGTGAGTTCCCAAAGATGCACCGGCCAGCGCCCCTCCCCCACAGGCCGCTTCCCAGAGGGGAAAGGAAAGGACTTTACCAGCAGCAGGGACTGGGCACAATCAAACGCCAATCGTGGAACTAATTAACAAATTCTGACTACTAAAATTAGGCACCCAGCTTAGGTGAACCTGATCAAAGCGGAGGTTGCGCATTTTTGCCCCGGCGCCAAGGGGGCAGGGCTGACAGAAAAGGAGGTGGGGGGGAAAAGGAAACAGAGGTTTTTGTGGCTGTGTATCTACAAAGGCTTGACTGCCTCGGGATACAGCGGCAGGACTTTTCAGGCTGCAAGGGCCCCAGGCATAGGCAGAAATGAGCTCTTTTGGGGGCTTGTCTGGAGCCTGTGCCTTCCCCAGGGGAGTGGTGAAGCCCAACTCAGGTGGAATCCCTTCATCAAGGAATTCAGACCCCAGGGCTTGGTAATTTGAAGCCATTAAAACCAGCCTACAACCTCTCCTCTATCTCCACCACCCCCCAGCAGGGAGAGTCTGCCAAAGTTAAAGGTACCGCATCATCTTATGCTGGTGGGACCCGCAGGCAGACAAGCGCCACATATTGGGCAGGATAAGAAAAACAGAGTCCAGAGACTTCACAGGAAAGTCTTTCAACCTGCTGGGTCTCACCCCCAGGGAAAACAGACGCAGGTGACTCTTTCCTCCTGATAGGAGGCCAGTTTGGTCTGGGAAAATCTGGCTGGGGTCTATAATATCTAAGTAGACCCTCCTAAGTGTGGGGGGGAGGAAAGGCACCACACAAGCAGGGCAAGAAACGAGAAAACAAGAACTGAAAAATTCTCCTCTGTTAAACAAAACTTAAGCTAAAGGTCCAGATAAAGCTGAACGGAGTGTCAAAGAACAGATAGATAACAAATTCATCCAGCAAGAAAACCCTAGATAAAAGAAGTGCAAGCAATCTCCAGAATAAACTAATTAAGGTAATTAAATGCCTAGACACCAGCAAAAAATAACAAATCACACTAGGAAAATTGAAGATATGGCCCAGTCAAAGGAACAAACCAACAATTCAAATGACATACAGGAGCTGAAACAATTAATTCAGAATGTAC